>JAWQFJ010004690.1:30000-55000 GCA_034096865.1 Theodoxus fluviatilis | reverse complement strand
TTATTCATTATATTGTTTTCGTCTCATTTTGGTTCTGCCTCATTGGAGAATATACTGATTCTAAACAAACTGGTAGCCCGAACAAAATGTTTCAAAGGAAAGAAAGAACACAACTGCTGGAAGTATAAACATAATAGATTTCTTTTCCAAATAAATGTTTTCATTGCATTTTTATGTGCTTTACCAAAACAACATGGGATCCAATCTATTGATCCCGGAAGATGTCGCTGTTCCCTGTCTCATTAGCATATTCTATATCCTATTTCGAGTAGCTACCGCACAGCCTGAGGGAAAATAATAGGCAATTTACTTTTTCGCGAAAACTTAGTGGCAGTTTTTATTCATGCGAGAGGACTGTTCACGTATGACTTGCTACGCTTTTCCAGAAGTAGAGCATGCTTTAGAGCTCCCATCGCTCTGTTAGTCTGAGCGATCGGGGCATATCCCATAGTAGCAATAATCGAACATGTCAACACTTTTTACGCAGCCAGGTCCATATTTACACGCCTCATACACGCACAACACAGCTGCCGGAATGTATATGCACAGCCAGTGAGCACCGCCCCAATCCGACACAGTGGCGCGTACATGTCAGAGGCAAGGAGCATTTCGGAAGTTCATGGAGCAAGAAAGCACACCGATTCACTTGAAAGAACAGGAAGAATCTTGGCGGTATTGGAACTTGCATCCATAGATTTGAGCAATGAATTGATGAAGCTACAGTGACTAAGGACAGACAGCAAGTGAGAACGTAAGAGTGGAAACACAGGAGTGGCGCTGTCGCTATTTATCATGACGTTCAGAGCGTTCCAAACGGGGGAGCAGATTGCGCTGGGTAAATGAGTAACCCAGTTCAGGTCAAAGATAAATGCCTGTATCTCTTGTATAGTCGAACGCTATTTGTACTTTCACTCATTTCATTAACAATTATAATAAATCGCCAGTCAGTCCGGGCTATTTCGAGATCAATGCAAACTTTTTGTAGAATTTGTTAAATAGAAGACAGCAAAGCAATTTAGCACAAAGAGAACTCACTTCAGGAACCCTCATCACCAGCTAGAATGCTGTGGTTTTGTAGTTTCTGGGGGCTGTTCTGGCAGGTCTCGCCTACCAGGCCCTAAGACCCTGAGTTGCATGGAGGAGTATCGTTCCCGGTATGGCATGGCTACAACGTCAGAACGAAGGCAGGATATTCAAGGATGTTCCGAAGGACGAACCCCCGAGACTTCAGGTTTGCGGCTGCAGGCTCTGTTACAAAGTCTCCATTTCAGGATGGTTCGACATATAATGTCTTGAGACGGTTGCCAATGGTCAACTAAACACAAATCACTTGCTAGTATCGAGACACGATGTTACATTATCAACTGCCATGTGCAGTGGATAGGCCCTGGTCCATTTCTTCTCTTTAAGCTGAGGGAATCGTCCCTGTCTGTGCGGCAGAGCTGGCGACTTTCCCGGATAACGCACACGACCTGTCTGAAACAAAACGAGCTTCAAACCTGGTTGCAACCCGAGAGACGAGACTTAGCCTCGGTATGTCCTCTGATAAAGACGCAATACAAGACAGGACTTTATCGCTGGGTGGATCCACACGCGGGTCGTGTCAGGGAATGTTCCTTCCTTCTTTGAGGTTCGGCACCTGCATTCGTCCACTTATCTTTTCACTGTAAACACTTAATTCAATGGTCTTTAAATTGCAATGTTTTGAAAGACGCTCAACACACGTGCTCATTCTGTTCTGTCCACTTGTCTAGTTCCTTTTTCTTCATTTGACCTTTACTTCGTGGTCTTCTGTGAGTAAGATATTCTACTTATAATGCCTTCTCATCTCCGGAAGTGACAGGGGTAGAGCCTATATCTGAAGGGATTTTAAGAAAGTGACGACCAGTTTAATTTATAAAATCTGAATACCTCTGTGTTTCGCTGGCGATACATGAGACCAGACCTTCCATGTTCAGATAATCTCTTAAATAATACGCCACTGTAAACAATGTACACCATTTTAACGAGCATTTACTCATTATGGCAAGACTGTATATATACATGCACATAACACAATACCTATCATTGTAATATAGGCGATATCCGCGGTCCTTTCTCACATGACTTACCACAGACGTTTTCACTCCACTGAGAGATGGAAAGGTTTCTGAAAACTACATCTGCTGGTGCCTAGGGAATGAGTGTAAAGAGCACGTAACACGTCTGTAGCCGAATAGCAACCTAAGCATTTTAATTCCTTTCAGAAGTCCCGGATCAGGTGAAGGACAGCTGGTATGCGCACTGCGAACACCTCCCCAAGACAATAGAGAGCCACGCAAATGTTAATGATTTCTGCTTGCATCAGAGAGTGTGCAAAGCGTTGTTGTGGAGCGTGCGAAGAGCCATTCAAACATGACTAGAACCGATCAATTTTTCAACACCTTCGAGCAGTCTCGTGCCAGGATGCAGGAATGGTTCGTTGCCGCTTCAAAGACAACGTCAATTGCTGGAGCAGGAGCTCCCCCGACCATTGTGCGGACAGTAAATGAAAATGCGTTTCAAAACCTTTCCCGACTACTGAAGTAAGGACCATTATGATGACGATGCCACCAGCAGAGGCAGCAGACGTAGCAGGAGCAGGAAGCAGCAGAATCAGTTATCACCACTACCGCCACCGCCACTACCACTATCAACAGTACCACAATCAATACTACCCCTACCACCATAACGACCACTACCACTGCATTGTCTTTACTACAATTACCACCATCTCAACAAGTAAAGGGAGCGAAGCAACACTTGAAGATAACATGTAACAGTAGGATTTTTGTTTTACCATATCTGAGCTTCAACAAAGCAAATCACATTTTATGTTACAGTTAGTGACAACATTTGTGACCACAACAAAAAGAAGAAAAACATGGAATAGACGACGGTGATGACGACGAAGACAGCGACAAAACCAACGCACACTGATGCTTTGGCAATCTCTACAGCAATCGAGAACAATAACATTCTTAGGATGTTTCAGGCTGATATCATGGAGCAGGAACTGTCACTCAACAGAGAGTAAATGCTCTTCTAACAAGGCTTACCGTCCCGTCGCGCCCTGTCTGTTGACAGTCAGGTTCTATCTCGCACGGGGGAGTGTTTATTGCATATCCTTTCAAAGCCAGGGCTGCAAAAAGGACAACCCACCCCAAGAATGTGCGAAGCCAGTTTTATGCGGTGACGGGAGCCCCAGCGATAACTGGAGAGGAAACGCGCATTCACGGAAGACTGACTACGACAAGTGAGCAGGGAAAGAAAAAGGCAGAAAACCTTAGCACGAAACCCAACCCACGTGTTTGCCGAAGCGAATTCGACTCGTACGACCGATGTCGGCATGTTGACAGTGCCAGCTGAGACAGGGACGCTTTGGGTGTGTGAGTCTCGGCTGTCGACCTGTGTTAGCGATTTCTAAGTGATCTGTGAGGCGTTCGACCTGCAAAAGAATGTATTGGAGGGTTTTGTACAATGCCATGTCTGACACAGACAACACGCTAGGCCTGGACAGGCCGGTGTTCTGAAAAGAGTGATTTACTACGACTGCGCGGACTATCTCTCTGATGATTTCAAACTGTGGTGGTATCAAGGTTACATCTGACTCTGGCTTCAGTCAATTTTCAGCTCTCAACTACTTGGCATGTTCTATTTCTGATCACAGACAAACCTATCGGCGACGATTGTTCTGCTGCGAATAGCATTTCACACGCACTCTCTTACAAACACATACAAACACATGCACTCGTACACAAGCACGCTTGTACACACACGATAAGACCAAGCACTGAATTTCAGATAATTGCACACAGGCTAAGCACAGCTCACCAGGTTTCTGTCTTCACTGAAGAATGCGACATCCAAAGTACTCGTACAGTCCCAGACAAGAATAACAGCCTGTCTTCTCCCGACCACACGTCTTGGCTTGTACTTGTACGGTACTTTGCGCAGTTCCTCTTACGGGTGGCCTGCCACCCGAATTGCCTCTCCCCGCCCGCCTGCTCGCCTGCCAGCGCGTAAGGTACAAAGCGGGTATCCACCCCGGCGCCGCCACTGCCCCTGGCACGATAGTCGGGTGGATTGGGCACGCTGGGGGGACGGGTGGGCGGGAGTGAAAGAGGGAGGGGAGGAGGGACAAAAGAAATCGGACGACGAGTTGAAGAGGGAGCAAACCAACGCGGGGGTGGTTAAGGGGGAAAGAAAAAGGGCGAAAAAGAGGGGGGTGGGCAGTTAAGGTGTGTGTGTGTGAGACTAAAGAGAAGGCAAGGAAGTGGGGGGGAAAACAAGGTGGGAGGCGCGTGGGATGGGGTGAGGGGTGGGAGGATGGGGTGGGTGAGTGGAAACTGAGGTGTCGGATAGCCTCGTTGATAGCATTAGGCTGAATGGTGCTAAATCAGAGCGGAATGCTGATGCTATTCTTATGAATGAACAGGATTTAGACTGTTTTTCCCCCGCACGCAACGCAGGCATTGACAGGGAAGATGAATGACAACTGCAGTGCATCGAGGCAGGGAGAAAGGGCCAAAGTCCTCCAGTTTCAGATCGCAATGCAGACGCCCTCTGCGCTGTCTCCACAGACAACAATACACCATGCTAGTCATGGCCTCAGCGCTGTTGAAAAATGCAGGCTAAACTGTAAGCAATAGGGCTGATGACGTGACTACGTCAGTACAAAAAGTATATTCCAGTTTTGCGGTTGGAGCATAGCTCTCCACGCTCTCTGCTTTCGTGAAGGTGTCACTCTTGTCCGACTATACAAGGCGGGAGTGTGACGTATTTACATTCAGAGTCGAAGAATTTTGAAAGGATTTTGAGAAAAAGACGACAAAAATTCTTAGATTATCCCCCAAAGGTGTATTTTTATGTGGTAATCGCTGCATCACTGCAGCATTAAAAAAATAGTTACTGAAGCAGGTACCTATTATACTGTAGTTCAAGCAAATGTTGTCTTTACGTCAAAAACGCTCTCTAGACACGCCCATTCATTCTTTCCTATCAGCACCTGACCTCTCCACCGACCCTTGACCTCCAACGACATCCCAATACATCAAACTGTCCCAGGGATTTCGATGGATAATGATTATGGCACAAGGAGGATACCGGCTTATCTACTTCTCACAAATACTGATACCCGTCCTCTTCATACACATATCAGGTGTCTAGCCTACAAAATCGAGGTCATCTTCTTGTGAAGAGATCAGGATCGACCCCATTCTCTTATAAGTAACTCAGGCTGGTATTCCCACGAGGTTCTTTTGTACTTTGTCACCCAAAGATTTTCATCTGTGCAGTGCGGGGTTATTTCCGAGACATGACACCGTCTGTGTGTCATAGTACCTTCCCACACTGAATGCACTGAATCAGGTACAGCTGGTCGCTTCGTTGCCAAAGACATGAAATCCCAGCATGTAGTTGTGTTTCAACCGAGGAACAGTCTGCCTGATGACCAGAAAGTCACTCAGCTACCTTATCCAGTACGTCAATGAGTATATTCTGTCAGACAAGAGAAGCGTGGGGCAAGAAGGTCGCTAGTCGATAAACAATGCAGCTACTCACTGACTGAATGACTGATTGCTTAAGTGCCTGCCTGCCTGCCTGCCTGCCTGACTGACTGACTGACTGACTGACTGACTGACTGACTGACTGACTGACTGACTGACCCACTCACTCACTCATTCACGCACGCACGCACGCACGCACGCACGCACGCACGCATGCACTTACTCACTCACTCACTCACTCACACTCACTCACTCACTCACTCACTCACTCACTCACTCACTCACTCACTCACTCACTCACTCACTCACTCACTCACTCACTCACTCACTCACTCACTCACTCACTCACTCACTCACTCACTCACTCACTCACTCACTCACTCACTCACTCACTCACTCACTCACTCACTCACTCACTCACTCACTCACTCACTCACTCACTCATTCGTTCATTCGCTCGCTTGGTTACCCGCTCGTTCGCTCTTCCCTTTTCTTATTCGCTCACTCAGGTACTCACGTAATAATGCACTCAAGCATGCTAGCACCCATTCTCTAAGACAACAGCATAGTTCTCTGAAACTCCCTGTGCCATAAGCGTGTGCACGATCCAACTTTCCCCCAGTACCTCAGAGACATCATCCCTCTCCACAACCCCCCCAGATGTCTTCGCTCTGCTTCCCAGTCACTGCTGGCTCCACCCAGTAGGGCCGGCCACATAGGGAAGCGCTTGGGTCGCCGCTCGTTCTCCTACTGTGGTCCAACCCTGTGGAATGCACTCCCCCAGAACATGCGAGAAGTGAAGTCACTAGAGGACTTCAAGAGCACTCTGAAGACTCACCTTTTCTGACTTGGGATCTGTGTAAATAGTCTAAATGAAAGGACATACCTGACTGAAAGACTGTGCACCAGTCTCTGTTTTGTTAACTTTTTCTCCCTTCCCCCCAATCTCCTGCGCCTTGAGCATGCTGCCAGCATGGATATGTGCGCCATACAAGTGGAAATCATCATCATCATCATCATTTGCGACGTAGCACTGCACACATTCTTTCCTCTTCCATTCGCCATCTACTCCGCTCTTTTTTTCTAACACATTTACTCCCTGTTTCCCCATATCATACGTCACTTACTCAACCTGCGCTCATCATAAAGTAACTGATTCCCTACTCAACAAGCATTTTTACACAAGAGTTCGACAGTTACCTTATACAGAGTCCAGTACCATCGTCGTCCCACACGCCGTTTATTGCTCGGTTCTTTCCTGCAGGAAACAGGTTTGGTCTTCGCCTCTTCTCTCGTCTGTCTGGGCTGCACTGCCGAAAACTTTGCTGCGCTTATCACTGCAGTCATTTTGACACGTTTGTTGTGTTTCCTCTTTCAAGCTGGTTTCCACAAGGGCGCACTTTATGAAAGAGCACTGACATCAGACCCGTTGTCACCAAGGCATGCTTGAAGTAAATGATTTAAAAAATGATACCCATTAGCGGACACTGCACAGCAGTCATTTGCGCACTTGGACGTATATCTTATACGTTTTTATCATGAGATTCTTTCTTGTCTTCATATGTTGTACACAGGACACCAGATTACATGACCCAGGCGGGACCTTACAGTGGATAGAACACAGCCTGTGGGCAGGGACCAGAAGTAATCCTGTCTGATGCTTGAGATCACCTTCAGCGGCGTTCAAGGTAGACCTGTCGACTGAGAGCCATCCTGCTGCTGGCCCTCTCAGGTTTGTCCCTCGTTATAGCCATCCCTGTCTTCCTCCTTCCAGTGACCAGTATTGATCCTCTCCAGCTTCGCGACTTCTGCTGCTGCTTCCAATTTCGTCGTCCATCTTGTGTACTCAAGGCCTAGTCAATACAGCCATTGAAAACTTAGCCCCGCTATACGATGTCTCTCTGCATTGATCTGTCAACATGTATTTTATGGATAACAGTGCATTGCCTTTGTGAGATAACGATAAAACGAGCGAATGGCTTGAGGCAGGACGCTATATACCACAGTAGGGAAAAAAAGAAATACCCAGTAAATCGTGCTCAATTACATGTAGGTCACGGGTCTCGAGTAACATCGTCCTCCGGATTTCTTCCCTTGTCAAAATTCAAGCAATGTTCACCCAGTATGATGGGGAACAACTGAACCAACATATTTACGCTAGGCAAATGAGAGACGTATGTAGTCGCTCTTCAGAGTATGTGGACTAAGTAAAATGAATGTAGGTAAAATATAGGAAACTAGGTATAAATATAGCTCTGATGTTGGCGTTATACAGTACGGTCAAGAAAACCTGGTGGAATGCATAAAATGGTGGTGTCTTCAGTCACCTTACAAACTTCTGCAAAAATCACCCACAAGCAACAAATCAAGAGTATGGAAACCGAAACGACATCTACAGCGCCGTCGTAAACACATAATGTTCGAATTGTTTGTGTCTTCTGGCATTCTACATACTTCTGAACGAGTTACCTCTCAGCATCAAATCAAGTCGATTGAAACCAAATAGTACCTACAGCGCAGTCGGAAACATTTAGGGAATCGCGACAGGCAACAAACCCAGGATGCCCCGGTACCACCAACGACGTGCAATTTAGTAATCCAGCCTGACCACCATTTCTGTCACTCCTCGACCTTCTTGTTCAAATTGTCAAGGAAGATTAACGACTCGTATTGTCCCAGCCTTATGAAGCATCATCCAGCGATGTCACTGCCACACACAGGTCATAATCCTTGAATAGGCATCAAGGCTGCCCGGACGTCAACACTCGTCAACGCGTCACGAGACTACCTGTCTCCCTCTCTGCTGACATCAAGCCTCTGCAGAGCCCCAAGCCTCCACAGACAGGGCCGGATCTAGGGGGGGTGCTGGGGGTGCTCGAGCACCCCCCCCCCAAAAAAAAAAAAAAAAAAAAAAAAAAAAACCTCCGTGGCAGCCGGGAGTTGGGGGAAGGAGGGAGGGGGGGGGGGTGGTTGCTCAAATATGTTGATCTACTTCCCACCTCATCGGATATCGGCACACTTTGCTTGGTAGCAGAGACAGTATAGTTAGTAAAAAGCTTGGGAAGGAGGGGGGGGGGGGGGGGGGGGGGTAAAAGATGCTGGGCCCAGATGCTGTACTACTCTCCACTTGGTATAAGCACACTCTACTTGGCAGCCAAGGTAGCTGGGGAGGGAGGGGGGGGGGGGTGCTGCTATAATTAAGATGCCTTCCTTTTGCTACTCGCACAGACAAATCAAACCCGGGCAGAGACAGGAAGAATCTGTGACCAAACAAAAACTCTTGGAAATGACCGCACTGCCAGATTGCACAGATTTGCACCATTTTTCTCAAAATTTTCCGGGGGGGCATGCCCCCGGACCCCCCTAGAGGGGCGTGCCTGCTTCGCAGGCACGCACTCGTGGCTTCGCCACTTCGATGAGAAGACCCTAAAACAATTTTAAGCACCCCCCCTCAAAAAACTTTGATCCGGCCCTGACAGAGCATGACAGCCAGGCAAGCTTGACAAGAAAAAGATGCTGGAGCCTTGCTCCATTGTTCGCGGCTCTTCATCTGAAAACAGCAGTGTCGACATCCAATCAGCTGACAAGCTCATCCCAGCGGAAGCCAGCGAATCGAGTCAGGAAGCTGGAACAGGTTCAGACGCCACAGACACCGGAAAGTGCCCGTATCGGAAAGTACCCGTATCGGAAAGTACTCGTATCGAACCATTGCACCCGGAGTGTCTCTGTCTATTCTACCTCGCTTCTCGTTCCTCTCTTACTCCCTCTCCGTCCACCACCCCCTTTACCACCCCCACCCCCCTTCCCTTCCCTTCGCTTTATCCTCGATCAGTTTCATGCAACTGTAACCCTCCAACCCGAATCCTGTCAATGACCTCAGTTGCACTCTCTCTCTCTCTCTCTCTCTCTCTCTCTCTCTCTCTCTCTCTCTCTCTCTCTCTCTCATTCTCTCTATCTGTGTGTGTGTGTTTGTGTGTGTGTGTGTGTGTGTGTGTGTGTGCGTGTTTGTGTGTGTGTGTGTATCCGTCCCCATTCTTTCGTTCTCCCCATCCCATCCATTCACTACTTCTCCATGCCTATCCTCCTACTTCGCCCAACCTCTATCCCCCTACAACTCTCACCTCTATACCCCTACAACTCTCATCTCTATCCCCCTACAACTCTCACCTCTATCCCCCTACAACTCTCACCACTATCCCCCTACAACTCTCACCTTAATCCCCCTACAACTCTCACCTCTATACCCCCTCCCCCTACCCCTCGCCTACGCTTCCTTCCTCCTCCCAAGCGTCGTACAAGGTAAACGGCTAGGTGACGTATTTGATTCACCTTGCCGCTGCCCCAGCAGGCAGGCAGCGGTGCTGTCTGTGACGTGTCCAGACTTGCTTTGTCTGCCTTCCCTCAGTGCCTTTGACCTTTACTTCCTCTGTGCTCTGTGTCTGCTTCAAACGTCTCTCTCTCTCTCTCTCTCTCTCTCTCTCTCTCTCTCTCTCTCTCCCCTTTATAAATCTTTAACTTTCTGTCCCTCCCTCTCTCTCTCTTTGGCTCTCACTCCCCCCCCTCTCTCTCTCTCTCTCTCTCTCTCTCTCTCTCTCCTTTCTCTCTCTCTCTCTCTCATCTTAATGATGTATGTAAACTGTTTTATAATGACGGGTCGTCGGCCTAAATAAAGCTAATCAATCAATCAATCAATCTCTCTCTCTCTCTCTCTCTTTCTCCCTCACTCTCTCTCACTCTCTCAATCTCTATCTTTCTGTCTGTCTCTCTCTCTCTCTCTCTCTCTCTCTCTCTCTCTTTCTGTCTCTGTTTCTTGCTCTCTCTATCTTGCTCTGTCTTTCTGTCTCTCTAACTCTTTCTGTCTCTGTCTCTCCTTCTCCATCTCTCTATATCTTTATCTGTCTTTTTATCCATGTCTTTATTTTGCTGCCTCTGTCATTTTGTCTGTCTGTCTGTCTGTCTCTGTCTCTCTCTCTCTGTCTCTCTGTCTCTCTCTCTCTCTCTCTCTCTCTCTCTCTCTGTGTCTCTCAGTACTGCTGGTACACCATGACTGTACACAACATGCACTTATGTGGTGAAAGGTTGATGACAGAACTACCATAACTCTGACAAAAGATACAAATGATGCTCAGTTGTATTGAAATGGGCGGACGGCCTTGAATAGAATGTGTTCATTTGTGCTGTGTGTGTGTGTGTGTGTGTGCGTGCGTGCGTGCGTGTGCTTGTGTGTTCGCGCGTTCGATTTTGGGTGTGTTTGTGTGTGCGCGCGTGCGCGTTTGTGTATAAATATTTGTCCGTTTATGCGTACATGTCCCAGTTTTTCCATCTTCCTCTTACATCTGTCGCATCCTCTCTACTCTCTTTCTGTCTCTCTAATGTTCTATGTCTCTCCCCACTCATTTTCCTTCCTATTATTTGCTGCCTGCATGTTTGTCTATCTGTCCGTCCGTCCGTCCGTCCGCCTGTCTGTCTGTCTGCCTGCCTGCCTGCCTGCCTGCCTGCCTGCCTGCCTGCCTGCCTGTCTGCCTGCCTGCCTGCCTGTCTGTCTGTCTGTCTGTTGTCTCTCTCTCTCTCTCTCTCTCTATCTCTTGCTCGCTCGCTCGCTCCACAGGTTGATCCTTACACCCAGTATGTCTGGAGCAAGCGGAATCAAATCATATGAATTGCATAAAAGCTACAGACTAAGATTTAAAAAAGCATGACAGGCACTACGACTAGTAATACTACCCGTCAGTTTGACACCTCCGTAACGCGTATTCTGCTTACCTGACAGAAGAGCTTCAATCCAGCACATGGGCACTGGTAGAAAGGCTCAATATATCAATGATGTTTCTTCACAGGGAATATTTCATTGGCGACTGCGTGGTAATCTCATAGTGAAGAGAAACCCACAACCAGCGACACGACACAGAGAAAATCCCAGATGCGTAGGCAAGGTCACAACACCTCCTCTGTCTGCTCTCCACTCACACACAGGGAGTCCTTGACTGCGCGCCAATCCTGGTCTGCTCTTCTCCAGACATCTCCAGACATCTCCAGCAGCTCGCACTGGGTGACTTGTCATTTGAATGGACTTGCCTGATGCAGTAAAAACGGCCAGGCTGAATTCTTCATTTAATGAGAAGGAAGACCCCGGCAACCTCTCTCCGCCCCGACTGTCTCTTCCTCGCCGGTATCGTCCCTAATCTGTTTCTCTTTCACCTGCCACAGGACCAGCCTGTACATGCCTCTGCGCAGGAAAGGGAAAGGAGGGGGTGGGTGGGGGTGGATGGTAGGGGAGGAGGGGGGAATGTTTGATGGAAGTGAAGGTTGGTAGAGGGAATAGATGAAGAGGGAAGGAGGGGGGTGGGGGGGCATTGCTGAGGATGGGTGGGGTGGGAAGGACAGATGAGGTGGAAGACATGAAAGGATAGTGGAATGACACGGAACGTGATCTAACCCCCACAGTAACCTTTAGGCCCCCCTCTTCTCTTTCCCGTGTGCCCCCTCCCCCCTCCCACACACTTCCTCCACACCAACTTTCCCAGACCCCCTATGTTCTCTAAAACCGTGGAGTACTGGAGCACGAAGTTGCTGAAGGTTGTAGTATTGCAGAAGGAAGAACTGAACTAAATTTTTCCCTGCCTCTGTTGCTGAGTGCCTTGAGCGAGGGGGAAAGAGAGGGGAAGGGAAGGGGGGTCGGGGGGAGGGAGGGGAGCGGGATTAGAGTTTGAAAAGAACAGATGAAGTGTAAGACAGACGTGGAAGGAGAGTGATGCGACAATATCCAACCCCTTCTGTATCCTGTAGACCCTCCCCCACTCTCCCCTTCCTCTCCCGCATAAACCTACTTTTCCCTCTCCCCTTCCACCAGTTCCTTTGAGTTTCTTCCTCCTCACCCATAGCCACACACACACGCGCGCAGCACACACACACACACGCGCGCACACACACACGTGCGCACGCACGCACACGCACACACACACACACACACACACACACACACAAAACCCCTTTGCATTGGATGCTGTCGGAGTGCAAAGTTGTTAGAGTTGTACATGTAGTAGTTGATGAAGAATGAGGAACATAATTTAATCGATGCCCTGCCTCCGTTGCCGGGTGCTATGAGAGAAGTCCAAGCAATTTCACCCTTGACCTGACCACTTCAACAGGCTGTGTGTGACGTCAGTGAACCTCGAATGTTAAGTCTGTGACGTCAGTGATCTTTCAATGTTAAATCTGTGATATCAGTGATCTTTCCTATGTTAAGTCTGTGACGTCAGTGATCTTTTAACGTTAAAAAAGTCTGTGTCGTCAGCGATCTTCCCAATGACGTCAGTTATTTTTCCTATGTTAACTTTCTTCGCTTTCACTCTCGCTTATAATTATCCCCAAGACTCATGTCACAGCAGGAAGTGCTCACGCTCTTCCCTTGTTTACGAGTCCAGCTGCGTATGACGTCATTTCTAGCTGCCAGGTTTTGTGCGTTCTGATGCAGCTCGAGTTGTGCGTGCTGATTGGTCTGTCTCATTTCCCTCCAAACGTTGTTTAGTTCTAGCATTCTGTGACTTGAATGTCCAAAATCAATTTTACCGTTGCTTTTTTAAAAATGAGAGTATATCTAGCTATAATCGATGTTGTAATTTCACGGATTACTCTATTACTTTGTCTTCCATATCTTTACCTTCCTGCTTTTGCTACTGCTGCTACTACTACTACTACTACTACTACTACTACTACTACTACTACTACTACTGCTACTACTACTACTACTGCTACTACTACTACTACTGCTACTACTACTTCTGCTACTACTACTACTACTACTACTGCTACTACTACTACTACTACTACTACTACTACTACTACTACTACTTCTACAACTACTACTGCTACTACTACTACTACTACTACTACTACTACTACTACTACTACTACTACTACTACTACTACTACTACTAGGTTCACCACTGGTCATGTTCATCTCCTCTCTTCTTGTCTTTCTCTCCTTCCCTTTTTATCACTCTCTCAATCAGTCTCCAGGGCAAGTCTCTCGAGCAGCTTCAGATGTTGCTTAAGAGAACCTGCACGATGTTCCCGCTGTTGGCATGATTAGATCGTTCACCCTAACATGAGGTAGAGAGTCCCACCCCCTTCAAGATGCCCTCTGCTGGCACACTGTGCTGCTTGCGGCCGCTACTGGAGCGAGGCCCCGGGCACTCAATGACCACGGGCTCCTGCTGATGAGGGGGACATCGAGCGGCAGCTGCCGTGTGCGATTCTCTGTATCACAGTTTGGGACAATGTCAGACTTGTTTCTCTGTATCCATTTTACTAGACTACACGTCAAAAGAGGCTAAGCAACTGTGATATCTATATACCTGCTCCTGTCTAGATTGGAATCCAGGAACATTCTTCTTCAGTGAATTCATTGGACGCAACAGCTTCAAACGTAACATATAAATTAGCATCTCCAGATTCCCACAATCCCACTCCTCCACTCCTTCTATCCATGTCCATGACACACCCACAACGCCCGTCAGCTTGCCGCATGGAAACCAAGCGATAGGCTTCAGCAGTCGATGGGCGGTACGGCGCTGCAGACGAGATGTTGACTGAGAAAACAACTGTTTGCAGTAACTCTACGCCGTTTCCTCCTCATGTCTCTTTGACCTAAATGGCAAAATGCGACAGGAACAACCAGAACGATGTCCAGGGCAGGTATGCATGACAACCCGATATCTTATAAGTTCGATAGATACAATCCTGCCGAAAGATATCACTCCGACAAGCCCTCCAATTGCTTTGCATTCATTACCCAGCAAGAGGCCTCCAATAGCTTTCGGGTTTAGTAAAAATAAACCTGAGGGAATTCCCTCCAATTCCTGAGAAAGTGAGGGAAATGAGACAAAATGTTTGAATATATTTAGTAGATGAGTATTCCTTTAGCCCACCAGTTGTATAGAACAATGTTCACACGAAAATGTACAAAAATGAGTTAGGTATGTTCACTTTGGCCTTATAGTTACTTTCCTTGTCTTAACAGCGACGATCGTCTGCACTCAGCCACGATGGCTAATGTATTCCACTAACGTGTGCTTACACAGTAAATGAGGGGAAATCAGACAACATGTTTAAATAGATATCGGTGATTAGGTAGCTCTTAATGCCATCAGCAGATTAGGACAATGATCGCACCAAAAGTCAAATAATCAGTGGACTGATAGCGAGATATCGGACGGTGCGAGCGCTTAGAAAGTTATCGCTGCGATGGCGCCATGTCCTTGGTCCCTGCATATGAAAAGTCCTCCCTTGTGGTATCGATAGCCAGTATCGGGCCGATTGTGCCACAGTCGGGTTCCCCTGCATACGAAACCAGAGCTCGTTCAGTAGTAAGGCATTGGTGCCTGCTGTCACGCTGCAACTTTCCACCCATGAAGGAATATTTCAATCGGTAAATGTTGTCCCTGGACATCAGACCACTGCGACAAATATTCCATGTTACTTCATCCCATGTGGGAGCAGGCAACCATCTGTAGATAACACGGCAAGCTCTCTCTCTCTCTCTCTCTCTCTCTCTCTCTCTCTCTCTCTCTCTCTCTCTCTCGCTCTCTCTCTTGCTCTCTCTCTCTCTCTCTCTCTCTCTCCTATTTCGCTTCGCAGGTACCTGGTTTCATTGAAAAGTGGGAAGAAGCAACGCCGCATTAGCCCATCACTCAAGGAGCAGCTCTTGGATGTTCACAGCTTCCAGTGCCGTCCCACTAGCCGCAAGAGACCTCAACTCAAGTTCTCCAACCACATGGACAGAAACAAGATCATAGACAGAATGTAATGTGAACTGGTGCCTTGTTCATTACCTGCATAAGCAACTCTATTTCTGAAAGCTTGAGATGGCAAAAGGTAAGGTGTTTACTTCAAATGTGGTGCCCCACTATATTAAAACATGTAACAGCAGATACTTTCTTCAGACAAACGGACCATCACTGAAGACGCCGCTGAGTGTATACGGCACAGCTCTGTATGCCCTGGCGTATTCTCCCAACTAGTCGTGAAGACCATCTGTCCAATCCATAAGTCACATATCTATATTCACCTATAAATAGTGAAGGCAGAGTTATTGTTGATACAGCGATTCATCACCGTCTACAACCACAGAAGCGAATTATTACATAGACAGCATCGCAAGTTCAAACGAGTACAATGTATGCACCGGTGTGCTCTACTAACTAGCTGTGATGGCCAGATGTTCTAGCTATAAGTTGTAGGTTTATAATGACGTGTGGGAAAATCAAAGGTGAAGGCACAGTTATCGGTTTTATATGGCAACATCACCAATATGGGGTCTCAGACCCCTATACATTTTACTCGGGCGTTAACTTTTCGTAAACAGATATTTGAAACAGGAAGCGACCAGTCACTGCGCATTGCGCGAAAGGAGGAAGGTATTTGAAACTGATCAGCTGCAATGTACGAGTATAAATGGCCAGCCCTAATGGTGCGTTCTGCAACTTTCAAACCCTGATTCTTGCTGCTTTCACTTTGCTGTGACTACGGCAACGTTTGTAGTGACCCACTCAGCACAGGAAACCGCTGTCTGCACATCTGCGGAAAAATAACCTTTTCACGTTAACTTCCACAAGTCTACTATAATAATTGTTTTCAAATATGGATCTAAATCATTTTATGAAAGTGACTTCATGCAAATGTTCTGATGATACTTTTTATTTTTCAAATGTGTATCTGTTCGCTATGTTCATAAACGCTCCCCACCAAAATCCCTATCATGGATAGATTTCACGATATTACACTTTTCATTCAAAATTTGCCACATGTAGGCGTCACTCATTACGTAAATCGATGTTTACAAAATGTATCAACGAAAACAAATGGCTGCCTATTTCCAAGTGTGCCACGATGAATCGGGGACCATTCCGTAATATTACCGCAGCTGTACACATAACGGCTGCTGTACTGACAGTGTCACAACGAGCGTCCATCCGAGCCAATGCTGCAGCGAAGCAAGTGCGAGAACTACCTGAGGGATGGACGAAGGAGCATTCCAGAGAACTTAGCTGTAGGGAGTGTATTAGTTGTAAAGCACAGGAGCTCATCCTTGAGAAAACACCGATATACCCTGGCATTAGCACCAGGTTGAGCGGGTCAAGGGTTAAGTCCGCACCTCAATGCTTCACAGACAGGTGATAAACTAGCTGCGAGTACGAGCTGCAGGGTTTTGCATTTTCGGGGCTTTGATCTTTCGCAGCACCGGTGTTATTTTTAGTCCTCCAATCACAGAGTTTTCATGGCCGTGCCAGGTGTGGAAGAGTATTCTGTTATCCGACTCCACCAGGGCAATCTTAATAAGGTAATTACAGAGAACAACCATCTCCTAATTGATATCTACAGTTTCCATATTGATGTTATATCAATAAGCGAAGCAGAATGGGCAAGGTTATCAGACAATGAATGAAGCTGCAAATGCAAATTTAGCCATCTTTATGATACAAACAAAAGTGCAGTGATAAATGTATGTACGTGTGCTTGCATGCATAAATGCGCGCGCGCGCGTGTGTGTAGAGGTGTGTGTAAGTGTGTCTGTGTGTGTGTGTGCACGAAAAGACCTTATATGCCACTTTAAATACTAGGCTCTCGCAGTGCATGCAGATCCAGCGAGAAGTTATGCATGATACCGAAAAAGTTACATTTCTTCTTATTTCTGCCCAAAACACGTCACTGATATAACATGAAGTTAAACCACTGGGGGAGGGGATGCAGAAATAAAATAGACACAAAAAACAGGGCAAACATTATAACCAAGATTCGAACCACTTACCTCGCACTCCTTGAGTGCCCACTCCCCTCCAATGGTAAGTCGTGTGGGGGTGGCAGACCTCCTGTTGTACAGCACTTTAGGGGTGGGGCTGTCTGACTCCCTTGACCTTGGAGAGGACTGGAGGGGTTTCTGAGGGGCATCTGACGTAAGTTCAGGAGAAGGGGGGCCGGATTGAATCTCCACCAAGGACAAGCGGGGCTTGGGGGGTGGCTGAGGTCTAGGGGGTGAATGCTCGGGGATTGTGGGGTGGGACAAAATTTCCCCCCAAGAAAGACGGGGTTTAGGGGGTGGTTGGGGTGTACCAGGGTTGTCATTCTGGGTGGATTCTAAGTCGGAAGGACTTGAATGGGTAGATCCTCGCGCAAGGCGAGGTTTTGGGGGTGGAGCAGGGAGAGAGACAGTGGAGTCCGCCTCATCCTCGCTACCCGGAATAGTCTCCAGGGTGGTGTGGCGACGTCTGAGAAGCCCCCACATGACGTCAGACTTTCAGTAACGCCGATGATTGACGTAGTCTTGTTATGGGGCAAGAGCAGTGAGTATCCAGCATTCCAATGAAGCACTCCACTTGCAGTGAGTATCCAGCATTCCAATGAAGCACTCCACTTGCAGTGAGTTTCCAGCATTCCAATGAAGCACTCCACTTGCAGTGAGTTTCCAGCATTCCAATGAAGCACTCCACTTGCGGTTGATGCCGAGGAGCGGCCGATGGCTCAAAGTTGGCGTTTTCCCAAGTGCAACGAGTTGTAAATCATTTCATACATTCTATTGTCAATGTTTCCTTGCAGTTCAATAACTTTGTGCAAACGCCGTTAGTTACTTTCAAATAAGACTTTCTCGTGACTTTTATCTTTCTGGACCTGCATAGAAGAGATTCAGAAAAATGCACAGTGATTTTTGTTTTACAACGCCTGACAAGTCATAATATGCTGAATGATCGCCGATTAATCACATCACACTACAAGATTCAAATTTATTCCTATTTTAACCTGGCCTCGTCAAATGATTTGGAGTTGAGATGCTCGAAAAGTGAACATCGACTGATATTCGTCAGCATCAAGTCGAAGCGATACAAAATCCTCTGATGTGGTATATGTTTCGACTGTTTGGCTTTAGTCCCAAAGAAATGGCATAGCATTCAATTAGGACAAGTGCATTTACAATGTCTACTGCGAATATCAATTGCAAAGTAGAGTGAGGAATAAAATTTCCGGGTTCAAGGTCGCTTTCTAAGAAACAACCTCAGCAAACAAACTGCAGCATCACTGGAGATCGAACTCCACCAGGTGAGCAGCTATTACTAATAGTATTAGCACATGCAATCTGTTGCACGTTTCGATCTTTTCACTCAGACGATTAACTGCCACGGCAATCACAATAAAATAGCGGCGTGACCCTGAATGTTCATCTGGGACACTCACAAATCACTCAGATCCCTCCATAGGAACTGCTCTGTGATTTTTCTCATCACACTCAGCTGTGAGGTTCGTTTTCGACTCCTACCATGAGAAATAAATGGCTGCACCTTCAGACACTTCGATAGTTTAGTCAAGGTTGCACTCTGTGACGAGAAAATTGTTATGACAGTCTGGTGGCTGTTTCACGAACAAAATTATCTGTCTCGTCTAGACTGTCCGCTGTCAGAAGAAGTTTACTCCTTGAACTCCTTACACTCGGAAGTGCTTGTTGTCCGTCAATTCAAATAGAGGTGCACCATCTCGGAAGACATCAGAGACTTCCATTTTGCCTTAACTGAAAATAAGCACAAAGATGCTCAAGATCCACTGTCGTTTCCCTCATCGTGGTATGGGCTAATTGATTGTCAGTCTGCCACATAAACTTACATCCTGGTAAATGAAGGACACGACGAAAAAAATGTCACGACAACCCCATGCTGGCTTGATCCGACAGGAAGAGGCGGTTTTGCCAAACTTCGTGTCACTGGCTTTCTCCATCTTGACCTGTAACCTAATCCTCCAAAGAAATTTTAACATCTCTTTCTATCCAACGTTTGAACAAGAGTCGAATCACAACAGAGATGTCTTCTCTTCAACCTTGCCATTGGTGCAAGCGTAGAGCACTAATACCAGAGTGGAGCACTGAAGCTCTGTGTGGCAACTGACGGTAGCTCTAGCCGTATGTTACTCTCAAGACTTCACAGGCGTTTTCCCCAGTGTTGTGTGGACTAATTGTTTATCCGTCTGCTTTATTGACTCATATCCTGATAAGTGAAGAGAACTGGTACCAGAGTAGAGCACTGGAGCTCTGTGTGGCCAGTCACAGAGTCAGAATATACAACTGGTCTTCGTCTTGATTTGCCTCACTGCCCCCCTAGAATGTTGGCAACGCTTGAACGAAACAAGTCGCCGAGTCCTCAGTAGGCGCTTTAGAGGTTCTCGGGTTCAGTGACTCCCCAGAGTCGTCGGTCTGTCACCTCGATTTATTGATCTATCGATGAGGAACCGCGATATCGATCGGCCTGCATGGGTGTAGGGCTACACTCATCATGCCTCCCGTCCAGTGCCGGAAAGCCACGGGATCAGGCTGAAAGGTCCAACGTGACAAAGACTGGCCATTAGCCTCGATGACAGACAAATTTGCTCTTGCCCGCGGCACCACGAGGAGAGATCACTAAGTGGTCGTCTCTGATTATCTTTCTGCGTTTGTTTGAGTCGTGCTGACGAGTCTAACAGGCTCAGAGACATTCACAACGTCATGTTTGTCCCTTTACGATTTCTTGGTTACAAAGCCATGTTCCGTAAAGAATGTGCAGCTGGTAAAGGAAGTCAAAACTCTGGCGCATTTGTAATCTCAGGGATTAGCCAAGCATCTCTATCTCTTGTATACTCTGTTTGCCAAACAATTAGTCTTCGATGCTCTATACCTATCATGCCTGATTTCCAGCACAGTCTTAGGTTTTCCACAACGTCGTTTTGAGTTGGGTTCCCTGCAAGTCAAGACGTATTGCGTGCAAACATTATAAAGTTTGATTGTCTTGACTAGTTAGAGAATTTCCTAATATCAAGACATGGAATAGGCCTCTCAGCAAGAACACGTTCTGATGTACATTTCAGTCGGGAGATCGGGTTTTATGTAGAAAGCATATCACCTAAATCAGGCAGCCCTTTAGGAAACACGTGTGGCTGAATTTAATTTTGCCGCCTCGTTACGGCACAGTGAATCTCTTTTGAAAACAACTAGCGAACAGAAAGCATTTACATCCATCATTTGATGAAAATCGATCTAGTCCAGGCAGGGAACTCCTGCCACGGAACAGATGAATTAACCCCAGCCTTTTTTTCTCTACGAGGCAATATCACCCAGGAGAAAGTCAAGCCAGAATCAATACCAGCTATTTTGGAATCCCTTGCATGGTGCAGCATCAAGATCCAAGTCAGAATTTGCGTGAAAGTTCCACCATAGCCAGTGCCTACCACACAAGCACCGTTACTAACATCAGGTGTACAGTCACTGTCTATTCACTGCTGAAATATGCACTGGGCATTTTACTCAGCTCCATCATAACACTGTCGAGAGTTTATCTGGCTTCGAGGAATGCTTGCTTTCTGTTCAGTAAAGAAATTCTTTCCAGAGTACCTGACTTCCAGCGGAAGTAACGATCTTAGCGCAATGTCAATTCCGTGAAATAACTGTGTGATTTCACATTTACTTTAAAGTTGCTGTATTTTCATTATTCTCTTTCTAGAGGGCAGAATCCAAAATTCCTTATTCCGACATTTGCTGAATCACATCTTGGAGGTGGTAAGACGTCCACAGGGCGTTTCCGTTGCGACCTACGAGTCCAAGACGTGTGCAGTCATTCTGCTGTTGGCATGACACACCTGCGTGGACACGCTTTCGCCAGTTCTGATTCCCGGACATAAAGTACACAAATGGGCTCTCTGAACTTCCCCCAAAGTATGACTAATATCGTTCCATTAAGCTTCACTGGCGATGTGCCTGGGGAGGTTCTGGCTGAGACGACACTGGAACCTCTTCTCTGACAACACAACCACACCCAGCTGAACAAATGCGCACCGGCCTTTTTTCCGTGGAACAGTGGAAAGGATGAACTTGGGGGTGTCTGACAGTCACGACAAGTTTTCCTCTCGCGTCCTACTGTCTTCGAGAGATCCGAGTCAAACAGCAATAAAGTCTCAGCTCTGAATCCGCACACGGGTCTCCCTGATCACAATTCCAACGACTTCAGCTCCAGCAGACAGGAAGAGAGATCTTGGTTTCGAGATCATAATAGATGACACGTCATATGGAAGCACAACGCTCCGCCACAGATCGCTTTTTACTGCGTCCAGAAGTGTTTTGAAGCTTGCCGCCCCGTGTTGTGGCTCACGCCTGAGTGACCACGGCAAACCCCCAGGCGTGCTTCCTGCAGGCGGCAGTCATCTGGCAGGGGCAGATCACTGCCGTCATTCTCCCACTGGGCAGGTACTCCTGAAAGACCCAAAGACAGTGATTAGGGCGGGGAATAAGATCGCCTGCGATAACATTTTTAGTGGGTCTGATTGAAATCAGCAATTGTTACCCCTCTCTCACTCGGTTAAACTAGAGTACCTGAGGCGTGAATGGTTCCAGGCAGAAGGTTGAGCTTCCAACGTTCTCTCGTCTGGACATTAATGTAGAAGAGGATCACCTATTGTGATTTCGATATCCACCTGTTATAACGCCCCTGGATAGCGGAGTTGATCTATTCAGCCTTCACCCTGAGGCAAAAAGAGACCACACAACCTCCCACAGATGATCGTGTATCCGAGCCGTGAAGACGACAATGCGATATGTGTGTTTGTACATTATTTCCCACTGTGAATTAAAACAAAAACGATAATAGACTTTGAAGGGGGAACCAAGAAAGCGTCGTGTGGTTGTGAACGCCAAGACACGCTCTGCTGTAAAGCTGGACAGACGCAGTGTTTTAGAATGCTATAGAATTATTATGGGAGATTGAATTACTCCTAACAACGAAACTCACACACATGGCACGGAGCTACATATCTCGCACTGATTCCAATTTCAGCCTCGACCACAGAGGTCTGGCAAGAATTGAGCAGGACAACATGTTGTCTGCAGGACACTGGAAACCCATATCCCTCTGCAGAAAAACTGACTCCGCCCTGTTGGTGGGTAAGCCCACACAGGGAAGCGTTCATTATTCATCTATTTGCCTCGGCCTGAAACGGGATACGGCACGACCCGCATCACTGCACTGCTTGCAGTCAGTAGAACGCCAGGTTACCGAGTCACTGAATGAATAAAATTTGGTTGGCCCCTTGCCTACTTCCCCCTGATTGCCTCGATGAAGGAGGACATTATGTATTTTAAATTTGATCGCATTAATTGTTCGAGATAACGTAAGCAGTTTATGATCGGTTCAACTCACTTTCGACCTAAGGTTATCGATGCCCTTAATCACGGATGATTACATTTCACCCATTTCCTGCATAAAGATAACAGTGTACAAAAGTGCATCGCAGTACTGGAAGATATCAAAGATGGTACGATGAACACATACGGTTATGTTCCCAAAATTCTTTCTATATGTTTCTTCTTCATTCGATCCTCTGTCATGTTTTCTCTCAAGCTGTAGCAGGCATCTTCCTACTCTCATTCCTCAAGTAATTGCATGGAGCCCATGAACAACGAGATGGCCGTGCAGAGAATGCAGGGGCGGCAATCTCGAAGGGCTGAGAGCGCGATCACTCACATGACCTGCCAGCAAAAAATGCGCGGGGTCACTGGAGTCAGAAGGGCAGGGAAGAGCGGGCCGTTTGCTCTGGCTTTGGGTCGAGCCTCCTTGAAAAGATCAGCAGTCTTAGTGTATTTGGGGGAGAGTTCCGGACCTTTGCAGGACAAACACGAGGCTGACTTCCTCGTAGAAACGTCCGTCTTCGTGTGGTCCTCGTCAACTCAGGGGAAAGGGGCAATAAAGTTCATGAGTTCCTGTGGAAATCAGGTTCCGGTTTGGGTCTGTTTCCGTTTCCTTCATGACTCAGCTTCCCAGAACCACCAGCACATACGACGTGTTTCTCTGCGTAAATAAGTTTCTGCGCACAATACAAACTGCAGACTTTGGAAAGATCCACTTGTAAACTAGATGCATGCTAGGTGTGTTTGTCGTTAAAAGTCATCAAGTGATTATAAATGTAATCACCGAGATCTTTCTGGAATACTAACCTTCAGAAGAAAAAAAATGCAACCAGTACTACAACGATAAAAGTCCAATCAAGGCTCATGCACTGAAAAAGGCAGGTGTCACTACATCAAAGATCCATCCATAATGTCCCCTTTCAGGCTGTCACATTCCTGTCCACACTATGGGATACCTGTCTATTCGATGACGATGGGCTTCAAGGTGGAATGTCATTTACAGGCAGCCTCATCAACGTGCTGTCCTCAGGCACTGATCTCAGCTTGTCCGCAAACAATATATTTGATCGTGATCCCCTCGCTTCTCCGCTGCTGACAGCCTGCTTAAGGACTGGGGATGGATGAGGAGGCTTGAGCAGTGGCCATCATCCATTGGCCCCTTGCGGCGCTGCAGGTAATGCAAGGCAGGCGTAGCCTGAAACCTGAGAATAAAATTTTCATGTGAAAATCACTCTGATATAACATACTTCCGCCTCATTGTTCACACAGACAGTAAAATTGAAACCAGTGGGTCTGACACAGACCAGAAATGTTTTGAATGACCGTTCTTATCTGTTCCCTTTTTTCTATGGAATATCACATTTTGTTAAAAGAAACAAGTAATTTCGATTATTTTTGCTGGTGTTTCACAAATTCGGTTGCACCATATTCATTTCCCCCAGCATGCACTGCTTTCAAACTACTTGCTTTCAAGCACGCAATAATTTTTTCTGGTGAAAAAGAGTCAGTTTCTTTCCCGGACGAAGTTTTCCCGGATCACATTTCAAGCACAAGAACACAATCCTTGGTCCAATATTTCTTTTCATAAATGAAAACAACTTAACGTTCACTTTTTCATTCCTCATTTACCTTTGCTCATTTATGTTCCTCGCGTTTCCTGGGCAATCCAAAATATCTCATTCAGTCTCTTTTTCCTGCAACCACGTGTCAAATTTAATTCCAATGGAAAAATCTTTGTCAGACATTTACCTGTCGACTCTGAGCTCCTGGGCTGACTCCGAACACTGGTCACCCTTCGTTCAGACACACGGCCGTCCAGATCCCAGAGAGCACAGCGTGAGTCACAGGCAGGCAGCTGCACTCTGCACATCCCGTGTGCACTTCTCTCTCTCTCTCTCCACACACAGAAAGACCCACTTCCCACTCAGGCCCTCCCAGTTGTAGCAATTGACTCCAGGATCTTCTGCGCTCTCCCTGCCTACTCTCACGGCAGACTCCGGGAGTGAGCATCAGGGGCTGGGGAAACTGGGGGTGTGGACAGATGGTGTTTTCCCCCCCCTCGCCACGTGACGGCGTACGGAAATCACGCATCGATCTGACGACAACACAGAGTGCTGTGCGCGCGTTTGTGACCCTCCCCGCACAGGCCGACAGCTTCTCTCCCTTATCAATCTCTAGCCACGTGCAGTTCCTTGTTCTGGACTTGGCTCCTTTGTTCCTGGCGCGGACGTTTGGGGAGGTGGGATGGAATTTTCTACATCAGCATGAGGGCACACAGTGGGGAAAT
>JAWQFJ010004690.1:7500-22500 GCA_034096865.1 Theodoxus fluviatilis | reverse complement strand
TTCCAGCGTCGAGGTGCCTTTCAGACACGTCTCTCTCTAGGAGTCAATCAAGCATGAAGAACACACTAGTGGAAGTATTGTTTCATGCAAGACGATATGGCGGACTCTGAAAACAACAAGGTCATTTCCCAGCGGGGAGGCCACACCTTCAGACATGGGAACATCAAGATCCTCCCTTATGTCCTGTAACCCAGCAGGAGAGATCAAGGATAAAATCTACACGATTTTACATGTTTGAATGGGATCCATTATTGGTGTAAAAGTTTTCTTAAACCGCGCACAAGTTCGTGTTTATAGTTATGTGACCAGGCATGACACTGTTCACTGAAAATTTTCACATTCTCATACTCTGCGTATTTTGGGAGATGCATGTATTAAAATGTGCATTTATATTTCACTGACTTACAGCCTGTTGCTGTCGGGGAGGACTAGACAATGCAACTATTTTGAAATCATAGAATCTCATCTGTACCTCTTATGTTCCCTTTTAGTGCATAATGACAGAAAATGCGCCCTTGACATCACATTACATGCAACGGAAAACAGTTGGATGTTAACATACTGAGTCCATTACTTTGATGGAAAAATGACATATTGATATCATATATATTCTCTTGCTGTTGATGCTTCATCCCGTCGATGAAGTTCTTAAAGTATTGTGAGCAGGATCAAGGCACTTAAAAACATCTCTTGAGAGACCATCGGATATAGAGGAAAAATTGCTCCTGAGGTGTGTCCTAATTGGGCGAAGCTTCGGCCTAAGAAGTCAATGTTTTGACTTCGCGTAACTGAATTTGAGGTTTTGGCAAGTGTCCAAATTTCACAGTAAAATTTCAGTAATCGTGGTCCTCGAAGTATAAAGTATACTGGGACGAAGTAGACCGACTGTGTGTCCTGATTGGTCATATAGGGCCGCCCTTTCATTTGGGACAGTGTGTCCTGATTGGTCACATAAGGCTGCCCTTTCATTTGGGACTGTGTGTCCTGATTGGTCACATAAGGCCGCCCTTTCATTTGGGACAGTGTGTCCTGATTGGTCACATAAGGCTGCCCTTTCATTTGGGACTGTGTGTCCTGATTGGTCACATAAGGCCGCCCTTTCATTTGGAACTGTGTGTCCTGATTGGTCACATAGGGCCGCCCTTTCATTTGGGACAGTGTGTCCTGATTGGTCACATAAGGCTGCCCTTTCATTTGGGACTGTGTGTCCTGATTGGTCACATAAGGCCGCCCTTTCATTTGGGACTGTGTGTCCTGATTGGTCATATGAGGCCGCCCTTTCATTTGGGACTGTGTGTCCTGATTGGTCACATAAGGCCGCCCTTTCATTTGGGACTGTGTGTCCTGATTGGTGACATAACACCGCCTTTTCATTTGGGACTGTGTGTCCTGATTGGTCACATAAGGCCGCCCTTTCATTTGGGACTGTGTGTCCTGATTGGTCATATGAGGCCACCCTTTCATTTGGGACTGTGTGTCCTGATTGGTCACATAAGGCCGCCCTTTCATTTGGGACTGTGTGTCCTGATTGGTCATATGAGGCCGCCCTTTCATTTGGGACTGTGTGTCGTGATTGCTCACATAAGGCCGCCCTTTCATTTAGGACCGTGTGTCCTGATTGGTCACATAACACCGCCCTTTCATTTGGGACTGTGTGTCCTGATTGGTCACATAAGGCCGCCCTTTCATTTGGGACTGTGTGTCCTGATTGGTCATATGAGGCCGCCCTTTCATTTGGGACTGTGTGTCCTGATTGGTCACATAAGGCCGCCCTTTCATTTGGGACTGTGTGTCCTGATTGGTCATATGAGGCCGCCCTTTCATTTGGGACTGTGTGTCGTGATTGCTGACATAAGGCCGCCCTTTCATTTGGGACTGTGTGTCCTGATTGGTCACATAGGGCCGCCCTTTCATTTGGGACCGTGTGTCCTGATTGGTCACATAACACCGCCCTTTCATTTGGGACTGTGTGTCCTGATTGGTCATGTAAGGCCGCCCTTTCATTTGGGACTGTGTGTCCTGATTGGTCATGTAAGGCCGCCCTTTCATTTGGGACTGTGTGTCCTGATTGGTCACATAAGGCCGCCCTTTCATTTGGGACTCGTGGATATTCTTGACTGTAATTTTCATCATCGATTCAACTTCGGTCAATTCGTATGCAACAATCCCCGAACACAAATTCGGTGTCCACTTCGGCCTTCGTTTACTTCTTGTACTACGCCCAGTTAGAAAACAAATTGTACTACGCCCAGTTAGAACACATATTGTACTACGCCCAGTTAGAACACATCTTGTACTACGCCCAGTTAGAACACATATTGTACTACGCCCAGTTAGAACACATATTGTACTACACCCAGTTAGAACACATCTTGTACTACGCCCAGTTAGAACACGTATTGTACTACGCCCAGTTAGAACACATATTGTACTACGCCCAGTTAGAACACATCTTGTACTACGCCCAGTTAGAACACATCTTGTACTACGCCCAGTTAGAACACATCTTGTATTACGCCCAGTTAGAACACATCTTGTACTACGCCCAGTTAGAACACATCTTGTACTACGCCCAGTTAGAACACATCTTGTACAACGCCCAGTTAGAACACATCTTGTACTACGCCCAGTTAGAACACATCTTGTACTACGCCCAGTTAGAACACATCTTGTACTACGCCCAGTTAGAACACATCTTGTACTACGCCCAGTTAGAACACATATTCCGCGATAGTATCACGTGGTGTTAGGCATTACCACTTGAAGAATGTCACTTGAAATAGTTGCATCCGGACTGATCGGAACATTTTGTGCTTTTTTCCCACAGTTGGACAGACTATGCCCTATCGTTGCGGAGGAGCGGGAGAAGGGAGGGACTAAAGGCAGGGGAGATAAAAGAATGGTTGGGAGTTGCAGTATTGAGGTGCAATGGGGAAGGGAATACAAGTCGGTGCTTGTGAGTTGGAATAGATGCATTGTTGAGGTGAAATGGGGAAGGGAATACAAGTCGGTGCTTGTGAGTTGGAATAGATGCAGTGTTGAGGTGAAATGGGGAAGGGAATACAAGTCGGTGCTTGTGAGTTGGAACAGATGCAGTGTTGAGGTGCAATGGGGAAGGGAATACAAGTCGGTGCTTGTGAGTTGGAATAGATGCAGTGTTGAGGTGCAATGGGGAAGGGAATACAAGTCGGTGCTTGTGAGTTGGAATAGATGCAGTGTTGAGGTGAAATGGGGAAGGGAATACAAGTCGGTGCTTGTGAGTTGGAATAGATGCAGTGTTGAGGTGCAATGGGGGAAGGGAATACAAGTCGGTGCTTGAGAGTTGGAATAGATGCAGTGCTGAGCAATTCCGTGCCTACACGTGTGTCGCTTTAATGCTACACGAGTTATTTCCCTTGATCATGCTGAATTTTGACAGGCAGACAGCCTATGCAATACGCTGCAGAAAAAAATAGGATAAATTCCGGTTCCTCGCAATGCTTTGGCTCCATATATGAAATCCCTATAACAGCTTTAAAAAAAGGGCTTCCCTCATCAATTTATTTTTCATCACTCAGCAATTCGCATGTCCTACACACTTTGTTTTCTCATACCCATAGGGAACAAGAAGGGCAAAGCCCATACGACTCACATGCTTGACCTTGACCTTTATATGACCTTGACCTTCAGGTGACCTTCAAGGTCAAGGTCAAACAACTAAACCTACCAATGACATCATACACTAAGAAATGCTTTACACATTTTCCCTACCAAAATACACGTGAAATTGACCCAAGGTCAAGGTCATCCAAGGTCATGCAACACAAAGCTGTTAATTCAAGACATAGGAAGCAAAATGGTGCTTATTGGCACTTTCTACCATGAGATATGGTCACTTTTAGTGGTTCACTACCCCATTTTGGTCACATTTCATAAGGGTCAAAGTGACCTTGACCTTGATGATTTGTAAACAAATGTGTCTTATGATGAAAGGATATCATGTGCCCCACATAATTATGAAGTTTGAAACAGTTATCTTCCATAGTTCAGGGTCAAGGTCACTTCAAAATATGTATACAATCCAACTTTGAAGAGCTTCTGTGACCTTGACCTTGAAGCAAGGTCAACCAAACTGGTATCAAAAGATAGGGATTACTTTGTCCTATATACCATATATAGGTCAAGTATCCAATCACAAACACTTTAGAGAAAATTGAGAAAATGTGAAAAATGACTGTTTTTTTGACAACATTTACGGCCCCTGCGACCTTGACCTTGAAGCAAGGACAAGTCACCATATATGTTTTTTGAGGCCTTGTCATCATACACCATCATGCCACATTTGGTATTGATAGACTTAATAGTCTCCGAGAAAAATCCAACGTTAAAGTTCTCGGACGCCCGGACGCCCGGACGCCCGGACACCCGGACGCTCGGACGCCCGGACGGACGAAACGGGTGAGTACATAGACTCACTTTTGCTTCGCATGTGAGTCAAAAAACTGTATTGCAGGCACACGTCTGTACTGCACTTCTCGTCTGAAGAAAGGAAGCAAATGGCCATTATATGAGTGCGGACTCGGTAGTTTGCTTCTGAATGGAGAGAGGCTGCAAAGGTTCTATCGAGTGACACAGTCCACATTCGGTAAAATCCATGTGAGAGTGCTCTTGGAGGTAGTCAAACAAAATATTTACAGCGTAACACAACATGAGAAAGACACATTAGATCAAAATGACCCGATTTTACATTTAATATTCCAACCCAACCCACCAAACCCCTCCCTTCCCGTCTTCAGTAGTATCTTTGGCTGCTAGGGGACGTCTGTGGCTGAGCTACTGGAATAGGTCCTGCAGACTTTGCAGCCAGAGGCTCCAGCTTGTTGGGAAAACCCCGAGCCTTTCCGGCTGAATCTTGTGCTGTAGTCGATGCGATGAGGTCTGCACGCGATTCTTAACAGGGCAAACTTGTCCAGAGAAGACGAATAGATTGCCTGCCGGAAGCTGTCTGCCCGAACCACACAGTTACATGAGAGGCCGCATAGTATCGTGTAACTCTGTGGCCAGACTTTTGACTGGCTTCGACTTCGACAGGTCTACATCTCGATTTGAATTACATAGCAATGTCACTGAATTATTTATATGTTCTACATAGTGCAGTGAGAAATTAAGACTGTTATAGTAGTTGCGGTCTCTTCGTTTTTGAGTCAGTAATCCGCAAAATGAGCAGTTTGCATGCGAGAAGAGGGGGAAAAGGGCGGTTTGCATGCGAGAAGAGGGGGGGAAAGGGCGGTTTGCATGCGAGAAGAGGGGGGGAAAGGGCGGTTTGTGCGCCCGGCCAGAGCATGTCTTGGGAACACTACGTGCACTGCAAACCTCGTTTGTAAGCGTAGTGTTCGCCCGGTAAAGACCGGCCTTAAGGTGGCTGCAAATCATGGTGCGGGAAAACAAACGATTTTACTGTAAAATCGATGTGATGGTGGTTAGAAAAGGACGTTCTCTGTAAACGTTATCTAATTCTTTAAATGACTGAATGACTTTGCAAAGGATCAAACATATAGGTTTGTGTTCATCCTCTATGAATTCCCTTTGAGGGTGTGTTTTTTCTCGAGGATTGAAAATAGCTGTTAATGCCTTTCCTTAACTGGATGTACGGCCAGTCCGCGAACTCTGCTAACACCATTCTCCTCAGTACTGAAAGAGTTCCGCAGACTGTTGGCAGACAATTCCAATACAAAAGAGAGGGATGTCAACAGAATTCGCGGACCAATGGTTCGTCAAGGCCAGCTTTAGTCACCCTGAGCAGAGACAGAACCGTGGCACCGATAATCGATAATCGCCTCGTACAACTGCCAACATGTAAAGCCACTCCACGCAGCAGCAACATATCTACGTCCCCTTTAAAACATGAATGGAGCACAACTGCCAACGTGTCAAGTCACACCACACAGGAGCATACATGAATATACGTCCCCTTTAAAACATGAATGGACCTCAATTGCCAACATATCAAGCCACACCACGCAGCGACATACACGTATGTGATGATGATGCTGGCTGTTCCTCGGATCCGAGGATCATCTGGGTTGATGCCGACAAGCCCTCTGGTAGCTATGCAGGCTAATTTTTGAGTGGCATATTCTGCCACACGTTGGGCATGGGAATCCCTGGGCAGGTGGACTCCTGGCAGTCAATGTCTTCCTTCTTCTCTGCCTTTCCTCCACGGCCTCTCTCCTAGATGCCTCGAATGTTTCAGCTCCGTGCATGTCTCAGTTCCGCACATTGATGAAGCTCTCCAGCTGTCTCTGTCGCTGGCCATGCTGTCCCAGTCATCTGCTCGGATACCGGCGATACTCAGCTGTCGCTTCAATTGGTCCTTGAAGCTCTTTCTTGGAGCTCCTCTGTCACGCCTGACCTGGCAGTTCTTCATAGAACACAACTTTTGGCATTCTCGTGTCTTCCATGCGTGACAGGTATTTTAAAACATGAATGGAGCACAACTGTCAACATGTCAAGCCACACCACGCAGCAGAATATCTGCGTCCCCTTTAAAACATGAATGGAGCACAAACGCTGCTCCTTCTGTGTTTTCTTTTACTCACTTAGTTCATTGTCCATCTACTCCCTTCCACAGAGCAATCACATTACCTCTCCTGCAAGGGTCCATTGTTCACAGGCGAACGTCTAATTACGAGGGGGGGATATCGGGATTGGGCGTAGTGGCTCGATCTCTTGGCAATTATGCAGTATGCATAGGTGTCATGGATCGGTCTCTGCCCGGGATAATTAAACTGCTACTATCTGAGGCTTTGCTTGGTTGAAAACAGAAGTCTCCAGATGGTGAAGAAATGTAAAGCATTTGTGCCAAACAAAACAATTGAAAATATTGTTGCACCATTTGCATGTAGACAAAAATAATGAAAACATATTTCATAAGCCAAAGTGCAGTGCATCTGTGTGTGTGTGTGTGTGTGTGTGTGTGTGTGTGTGTGTGTGTGTGTGTGTGTGTGTGTGTGTGTGTGTGTGCGCGCATGAAAATGGACGTCCTGAACAAAAAACCATGCAATGAACTTTTCAAAAACTGTACTTGATATTGCAGGTGAATTTGATTCATATGATTATATCATAGGGCCTACGTTATGAACGACACATAATAGTCATCCAACGAAGTAATTATTGGTCAAAAGAGAATTTCACGAACGGTGCTGCTCTTGGAAGTGGCAAGTGTCTACACAATGGAACCGCGGCACTGAATCCCGCAGTGACGCCACTTCTTGTGCAAATGCACGTTACATGTATGTCGCAACACCGTTTCCATCCTGTGTTATGGAGACACTTGTCGCGATCTCTGTACTCACTTGTACGTTTGCTAATCAGTCGGCTTAGCCGACAATGGCGAAACTTTCCAACCCAGCTTTATTCCGAACCGTCACACCTTCACAATGAACATAAGTTGGTGCAGCCAAACTTGCTCCATAGACGATACTCAGCATGCATGTTCATTATCTGCTTACCGTCCTCAAAGATTATAGGTTACACAAAGAGAGCTCATGCCGAGCTTTTGCTATATAGAGTTACAAGACGCTCGGAACGCAGCGCCCCAAGCGGCCAAGACTATGGGGAAGTAATCACACTGCTTAGATACATGTAAAAAGTGCTTGTTTGTCGACGCGTTTCTGATGCATTCCGATCATGTTTGTGAATACATTTACGGTGTAATGTGTAATAAAATGATTTGCTGCAATAATGAGGGTGTTTTGGCTTTGTTTGTTTGTAGCAGGCGTTGTGAAATCGAAATATTTGGTTCATCGAAATGTGAGCCTATAGTCCGTTTCAACATTGCTCTGTCAGTGGAGACAAAGATTATTCGTCTGCTAGCCATCTAGGTACATACGACCGGTGAGGTTTGTTTTCTTATCTTCTGTGGGTTTTGTGCAGAAAGTATACGTTAAAACAGTCTAATATGACTATTTTCGATAAGTTTTTAATCTAATTAATATTTTTGCATGTTTTAACGAGGCCGGATCTTTGGCATTACTCCCCGGGCGTGCGAAGTCAGTAGCGTCCACTGACAGAGCAATGTTTAAACGGACTGTAGGCTCACGCGCATGCGCACAAGCATCCATTTAGATGAACCAAATCTTTCGATTTCACAACGCCTGCTACAAAACAAACAAAGCCAAAACACCCCCATTATTGCAGCAAATCATTTTATTACACATTACACCGTAAATGGATTCACAAACATGATCGGAATGCATCAGAAACGCGTCGACAAATAAGCACTTTTTACATGTATCTAAGCAAAGTGATTACTTCCCCATAGTCCAGGCCGCTTGGGGCGCAACGTGTATCGATCCTCATAACAATGAGCTTATGAGCTATCTTTGTGTAACCTATAATCTTTGCCGTCCTCCTGTCGAGGAGAGGACAGTCATAATGGAGTTGTGTCCCTTGCATTTCTCATCTAAATTTGACCTAGCTAAACCATGGATCCAATATATGTCCATGGCTAAACCGATTGCGAGAGGCCTACACGTGCTATGTGAGAAGGCCAGTGGGAGAGGTGTTGGTAGCAACCACCACAACACCCTCACACCCGCTCATCCACGCTAACACGAGCAGGTGAACTCTTTCAGTGCCGAAACTATGGACGACGGACAGTTCGCCGGTTCGTGGGTACTTTGACCAAAGATTATATGCTTTGACTACATCACAGAACACGCCTCCAGGCGCAAAGGATGCGTCTGACCAGCCAATCAGGACACAGCATCGGCCACAACAGCAAAGTGATCATCGGACTTCTTAGTACACGATCACCGATATAGATCTGGAACTCCGGACACCTGCCGTATGTCCCAAAATCACTTACGGCAAATCGGAACAACGGCGAAGTCGACAGCAGCATCGCCCAGCTAGAACACGACTGCAGAGGCGAATGGCTGGGGAATTCGGGACTCCATTCGCTCTTACTTCAACCATCCCTACAGCGTAGCAGAGATGACGCAGAGTTTAACGGAATGCAGGGCTAGTCTCTATGTGTTTTTCTTTCCTATCAATCATGTCCTACTATACATGGAGAATAGAAGAACACTGAGGAAGATTGCCTTAGTATGTAAGGATTATAATCACAAGAGGCACCCTCAGTCTAAATAGCCTTTCATCACCTGACCAATCTGTGTCTATCATTTTGATAATCTCTGCGAAACAGAATGTCATCTGACTGCGTACACATGCAAATGGAGAAAGCGCTTTACAGAAATGACGTTTTGATCGAAAATGGATGACGCAGAAGCTGACGTATAGACCAAATGCGAGAAAAGAATTTCCGATGGAGCGAGGCAGTTGACTAACTTGAAAGGAAGAAATCCGTCAAGAGGTGCTTTGTTCCTTCCACTTCCTGATAATGTCAAGGCAAGGGGCCATCTTTCCAGCATGAGAGTCTCACTTCTGATTTTTATTCTCACGTGTTTGGGTAAGTTGCCTCCTGTTTCAGATCATTAATGTTTATGTTCGCAACTAGAGCATCATACATACAGTATTCAAACGTATCCAAGCGGCTAAACAATCAAAATCGCAATGCGACTGCGCAAATTAATCTTCTCTGAAGAAACGGTGATGCTACCGAAACGCATACAATCAAAAGTTTGAGTAGCAGTCGAAAGGCAAAAGGAACGCTAGAAAGGGTTTTGTCAAAGTTCTGGGAGCACAGGGCAGCCGTCGTGCTGCAGATAACCGAATAAATAAACACGAGCAACGTGGAGCAGTCACACTGCGAAAAGTTTCAGATTCACTCTGGGTCTCCCAGTTGTATTTCTGATGTGAAACAGTGGATGACCCAGAAAAAACTCAAACTTAATGATCAAAGACCGAAGCTCTCCTGGTTGGCGGTAGAGGCGAATTCGGTCAGGCCCTGAAACTAACCATTGATCAGAGTGAGATAGAATTATCAAAGTCTGTTAGAAACTTAGGTGTCATGTTCGATGATGATCTTTCTATGAGAGTTTCATGTGAACAGTTTGCCAGTTAGCTTACTACGAGTTAAGGAAAGTTGGCACTATTCGTCACTGTTTTTTACAACAGGCCACTCAAACCCTTGTCACTTCCCTTGTTCTGTCCCGTCTTGATTATGGAAATTCTCTTCTTGCCGGCATTCCTGACACTCTGCTAAACAAACTGCAAAAAGTCCAAAACACTGCTGATAGATTAGTTTTTAGATGTCCCAAGAGAACTCCCACATCCAAACTCCTTCGTGCACTGCATTGGCTCCCCGTCGCTCAGAGGATTTGCTCCAGGGGTTTGTGGTCGGACTCTACAGTGAAGTGTTTTCCGTAGACGTATGTGTGAAATCGTTCACACCCGAAAACAACTGCCAGTAGTTCTCTCTCTATGTTCGCGTACCGCTGCTCGGTGTCATTGAGTGCTTTGCTTGCAAAAGCAATCGGTTTGTTGTCCTGCATCAAAGTCGCTCCGAGTCCCATTTGTGACTCATCAACCTGGATGACAGCTGGTTTGTTGACATCAAAGTTGGTCAGTGATAAGTTGTCACATATCATGTCTTTCACTCTCTGGAATGCTTTCTGGTGTGAGCTGTTCCATTCTCATGCGACATCCTTCTTGGTCAGCGCTCGCAGTGCTGTTGTATGGTCGGCGAGATTGGGTATGAAAGGCGACATGTACTGTACCATGCCAAGAAACTGCTGTAGTTCTGTGACATTCTTTGGCGGGGGTAGGCTCTTGATCTCAGCTGTTTTTTATGGATCTGGATGCACGCCATCGGCATCGTAAATCGTTCCAAAGAACTTGACTTGCTTTCGCTTGATATAGCATTTTTCTTCGTTGAAAATCAATCCTCTTGTTTTTGCTACGTCCATCAAGCGATGCAGGTTGCGATCATGGTCCTCATCGTCCTTCCCGTAGACGACTATGGCATCTGTGATGCCTATCACTCCAGGACACTGGCTGAGGATCGTATCCATCCGTTCCTGGAAGACATCTTGGGATACGTTAAGACCAAATGGAAGACGGGTAAACCTGTATCGGCCACACGGGCTGTTGAATGTGGTGAGTGTGCTTGAATCTTCGTCCAGCTTGACTGACCAGTTGCCATGTTGGGCATCTAGTTTGCTGAAGATTTTCGCTCCGCTGAACTTGTTGGTGATTTCCACCAGTGTTGGAGTCTTGTGATACGTACGTTTGATGTTCCTGTTGAGATCTTTAGGATCGAGGCATACTCGTAAAACACCATTCGACTTCCTGCTGAAAGCTAGAGAGTTGACCCAATCAGTCGGCTCTTGGACAGGAATGATCACTCCAAGCTGCTCCATCTTTTCCAGCTCAGCCTCGATTTCAGCTACTATCTGAATGATGTATTTTCGTGGAGGTTGGATGACGGGTTGAGCATCTTCTTTCAACGTGATGTGTAAATCTCCTGGAAAATCTCCAATGCCGTCAAATCTATCAGGATATAAGCTCTTCAGCTCTTTCTCATCTGCTATGGGAATAGTATGCTGAGGCTTCATCGGCGATGCAGGAATCGGACAATGACGAGTGACCAGTTTGAGGTGAGTGCTGCCTAGTAGGCCTAGAATAGCTGGTCCGTCTGCGTCTGTGACGTAGAACTCTTCTTGTTGCCATGGTGAACTTTGATACTTGCACGGTATATCGATCGATCCATACTGGTTAATGACGGTGCCATTGTATGCAATCAGTACGGATTTTTTCTGTGTTGTTGCTCCTGCTTTTGGATATCCATCTTCGTTGAGTTGTCTTGGATGCATACGATGAAAAATTCTAAGTGGTAAAATATTACCGTGAGCTCCTGTGTCAACTTTTACCTTCAGTGAAGCTTGTGTGCTGTTGTTCAGCTTGATGTTGAGATTTGCGTACACTTCAATGCGGTCATCATTCGTGTCAACAGTGAAAAAATTGATCGGTTGAAACTGTAGATTGTTCATATCATCTGCTATGTCGATATCACTGTCAGCTTCATTGGTGACGACATCGTGACGTCGATGTGGAGTGTGGCTGCGTCGCCGCTTGTTCGGGTAACCATGAGCATGCTGGTCTCCTCGCCCTCGTTGAGGTGGTTGCTGTCTGGTGCTTTCAGTCGGCTTGCTGCGACAGCATTTTCGCCAATGATTCATTTTTCCACACCCGTCGCATTTTGTGTTTAACTCAGGGCATCTTTTGATCTCATGTTTCAGTCCACAGTTGCCACATAGCTTGTGCTTGTTGTCACGTTGTGAAACAAAGTCGACAGCTGAAGTGGGCTTGTTGATGTTGGTCATCTTCTCCATGTTGGAAACACTGGCTTCCAAGTTGCGGCAAATGTCAATGGCTTGTTGTAGCGTCATCTTGTCATCTTTGGATAGGAGTTTTCGCTGCGCCTCTGGGTATTTGATTCCAGAAATAATCTGCTCGATTATTCGCTCATCTCTGGCCTTGTCGTCTGAAAGTTTGCATTTCATTACTTTAATTTGCAACGCGTGACAAAATCATTTACAGACTCACCGGTCTGTTGACGAAATATATGTAGTTCCAGCCTGTGAATTCTGAAGTTGTCCTGAGGCTCGCTCTCTGCAAACTTATCCCACACATTGTTTCAGCTGCTCTGCCGATATTCCCCAAGTGTTAGATAACTTGATTCCTTCAGATCCAGACCACAGTAAAATGTAACTGTACTGACGTTCGTCGGGGGTCACGTTCGCAATGAACCACAGTTGAAAATGCTGCTTGAACTCGGCTAAAGTAATTCATCTGTCTGCGCTGTCCCAGTCCATCTTCGGGTTTGGCAAATTGTTCAGTTCTGCCATGATCCACTATCGCCGCCACCATGTACTGTTCTTCTGTTGAATGATTGAATGGATGGATGGGAAACAGATCAACCGAAAAGTTCAAACGTTGACTACCTTTATTTAAGTCATTGCTCCAAACAGGAAGTACGTCAAAACCTGACAAGGGAAACAACTTTGTAAACATAGGCCTAAATTTTGCATGCTGTTACAATCACATCTTAAGTATTTACGTGTGAAGCGTACCAAGGCACTCAACCTACTTAGAGTTGTTGCTCACTCCCCTGGGGTGGAAGTAGCGGTGTTTTAATACTCCTCTAACGTGCCTTAGTGCTCTCCAAACTAGATTACGGTTGTTTTATGTATGGGTCAGATCGCAAGTCGTACTTGTCGATGGTCGACCCAATACACCATCAGGGATTACGCTCTGTCCTTGGTGACTTCCTCACCTCTCCTGTGGAAAGTTTACATGCGGAGGCACGCGAGCATCCTCTTCATTTGCGTAGGCGCAATACATTGTTTGTGTATTTTTTAACCCGACCAATCCCACTTGTCCTTGTGTTGTCGAGCCAAAGTTTCCGCACCATTACGCGGCCAAACCCAGCTGTATCCCCCGTTGGGGATACGAGTTGAGGAGGATATCGCGGCGGCAAACGTTCGGTTGGACAACATTTTTACCTATCCTTGTATATGTCTCCGCCATGGCTCATGCCTGAGCCTGTAGTTTTATTACATTTAACAAAATCTCTCTCCCCCCCCCCTCACACTTATAAGAGTAAATTGCCGGAAATGTTTATTCATTTACACATATTCTTACCCGCTATATACAAATGGTTCTAAAGACGGGGATCGTGTGGCTGCAGCTGTTGTCGCCTGCGACTCCGTCTTGCGCTTTCGCCTACTGGATGGAGTATCAATCTATTCTGCAGAGCTTAGTGCACTTGAGGCTGCTCGGTGTAGTCCAGAGCAAGAGACTGACGCGAGCCCTTGTGGTATCTGACTCGCTTTCGGCCTTACCCATTCTTCTTTGTGTGGCATCTCCATCTCTATTAGCTACACTGTGGGGGTACTCAGGTCACCTTTTGCTGCGACCTTAGCCATATCGGCATCCCGGGGAACGAGAGAGCAGATCAAGCTGCCAAGTTTGCTCTCTCCCTTCCTAAGTCCCCGGGCAGGATCCCAGCGGGTGACCTGGTACCCTGTATTAATGAATATATTTTAAACTGTGTCAGGCCGACTGGGACGGCAGGGCATACAACAAATTTCATGAAATATTTTTTGTGTGGGATGAGCGGCTCTCCCCCACATCGCTCACAAGAAGGGAGGAAGTTGTGCTCTGTCGTTCCCGGATGTTCCCGGATCGGCCATTCTGTTCTGACCCACTCCTATTTGTTGCGGTCAGAACCTCCACCGGAGGTGCCAGTGCAGGCTTACCATGCGACACATTCTGATGGAGTGTCCCCGACTTGCTCAACTACGGGATGGGTCGGACAGTCTATCTGACATTTTTAAAGATCCTCTAGCTGTGATACAATTTTTAAAATAAATTCTGAGTTTTATTCTCGCCTTTGAGTCATTATGTCTTCATTGTTTTTCGACATTTCTCCATTTACCTTTTCTGATGTAATCTTCTAATTACACATTTTATACTCCTTAACTTTGCTGTAACCTGCATGGCCTTCACGGCTGATGAGTCCTTTGGCTCCATCCGTCAGTCCGTCCATCCATCCATCCATCCATCCATCCATCCATCCATCCATCCATCCATCCATCCATCCATCCATCCATCCATCCATCCATCCATCCATCTATCCATCCATCCATCCATCCATTCATCCATCCATCCATCCATCTATCCATCCATCCATCCATCCATCCATCCATCCGTCCATCCGTCCATCAATCCATCCCTAATTTATAAGTGACAAGGGCATCGCAAATGTAAATTTTGCTTTTCTGTTCTTGTGAATTTTCGTCATTGGAGTTTTTACATAGCCCACACGGGCTGCTGGCAGTGGAACTCGACCTTGTCTCCTTGTATTCATGTTATTATTACGTGCATGGCACTAGGTTCCACTATCGTGAGGCATTTTTATGTACGGATTACAATTGAACGTATGCATTAATGTTGTGGCATTATATAACCAGAAGGCCGATAGGCCCTTAAAATCCATCCATCCATTCATCCATCCATCCATCCATCCATCCATCCATCCATCCATCCATCCAT
>JAWQFJ010004690.1:0-2500 GCA_034096865.1 Theodoxus fluviatilis | reverse complement strand
AAGATCGGGTTCAAACACGCAACCTCTAGAGAAAAGAGGGGGGAAAACTATTTAAAAAAATAAAAAAACCAGGTCGGGTTTGAACCCGCAACCTCTTGAAAAAAGAGGGAAACAAGTTTCACCGCAGATTCGAACCCGTTCACGCATGACCTAATAAAAACCGCTGGCGCTAAACATAAAAAAACACAACAACAACAACAACAACAACAAAAGATCGGGTTTGAACCCGCAACCTCTCGAGAAAAGAGGGGGGGGGGGGGAAAGTAAGGTTCGAACCCGCAACCTCTCACGTGTACAACAACGGGTGGGGTGGCTCTCTCTCTCTCTCTCTCTCTCTCTCTCTCTCTCTCTCTCTCTCTCTCTCTCTCTCTCATACCATACACACATTAACAAAAAAAAAGCTTCTATGCGGATTCGAACCCGTACACGCATCACCTAGAACCAAGCATGTCCCAGCGACAAAAAAATATTCGACACGCTACCGAGTGAGCTAATCCATAAAGCTGTGAGAACCTCCAGTAAACCTGGAGGGATAAAAATCCTTCTTTCTCATTCACCAATGTCAAATCTCCTCGAAATTACGCCACGTTATTCGATGTCAAATGATCACGTCACATATGCCAAAAATTCTCTTGAGTCGGGACAGAGCTCCGTCCCTTGCCTTCTTTGCAACACCAAACGTAAAAAAGTCACTTTCTTTTCAAACCTAGATTCTGAAAATGTGATACATTCAATCGGACCAAACTTCCAGTAAGTGTGCAAAATGTCAAGGAAATCCGTTCAGTAGTTTTTGAGATATCAGCCGTTAAGTCGGGACTGACAGACAGACACACACGGACAGATAAAAACCGCTGGCGCTGAACCTCCAGGTTTTGGCATTAAAAACAAACAAACAAAAAGAAAAGATCGGGTTCGAACCCGCAACCTCTCGAGAAAAGAGGGGGTAAAAAAGTAAGGTTTGAACCCGCAACCTCTCACATGTACAACAACGGGTGGGGTTGCTCTCTCTCTCTCGAATACCATACACACATTTAAAAAAGCTTCTGTGCGGATTCAAACCCGTAGGCGCATCCCCTACAACCAAGCATGTTCCAGCGACAAAAAATATTCGACGCGCTACCGAGTGAGCTAATCCATAAAGCTGTGAGAAAAGGGGCACTTGTGCTGACGCCAGTGACAAGCAGCTCCCCGACAAGCTCAACAAGTTCTATGCTCGTTTTGATCGCAAGAACACTGCTCCTGTCACCGTCACGCCCCCTGATACCGCCTCCCCTCTCCCCCCTCCCTTCATTGTGGAGGAGTCGGAGGTGAGGAAACTGTTCAAGAAGCAGTACAGCAGGAAGGCGGCTGGTCCCGACGGAGTGTCCTCGCCAACGATCAAACACTGCTCTGAGCAGCTTGCCCCGTCTTCACGGAGATCTTCAACTCCTCCCTTGAACAGTCTGTCATCCCCTCTGGCTTCAAACGTTCCACCATCATTCCCGTCCCCAAGAAGGCAACGGTGGCGTCCCTCAACGACTTCCGCCCGGTCGCCCTGACTTCGGTGGTGATGAAGGTCTTCGAACGACTAGTCCTCAAACATATCCAGTCCATCACCACCGACAGGCTGGACTCGCTGCAGTTTGCCTACCGGACCAACCAGTCTGTCGACAACGCCGTCGCACTGGTCATCCACTTCGTCCTCCAGCACCTCGAGTCACCCAACAACTATACCCGACTCCTCTTTGTGGACTACAGCAGCGCTTTTAACACCATCGTCCTCCTGAGACTCTTTGACAAGCTGCTGGCCCTCGACCTCTCCCCATCCATCTGTCACTGGGTCCTGGATTTTCTCCTGCGTCGTCCCCAGGCAGTTAAGATCAGCGACCTCACCTCCCAGACCCTTATCCTGAACAGTGGCGCCCCCCAAGGGTGCGTGCTGTCCCCTCTACTCTACTGCCTCTGCACGAACGACTGCGTGTCCCATCAGTAGTTAGGGTTTTAGCGGTTCGACCTCATTAATTAAAAGTTTTAATTAGGGGGCATTTCACCTTTGACCTACCATGCTTTGAGAGTTCACTTTTCAGCCTGTGACATATTTGCCACTGTCATAAACGACCGCCATGTCCCTGACACCGGCGTCTAACCTAGATGTGTGCCGTGGTGACAACAGTGTGTGACACGCTCTCTGTTTTGCAAAGAGCCTGCAAGCTTTGCACCAAGCTGATGGTAGTAGGAGCAGGGCGAAAAAATCAATACAGCCTTCCAGCTAGGCTGTCATGGCAGGTTGCCTGGCTGTGTGCATGCAATGTCTTTCTGTTTCTATCCCTCTGTCTCTGTGTTTTTATTCCTCTGTCTTCCTGCACACACAGCCACACGCACATTCACACACCCACAGACACACACACGCACATTCTCTCTCTCCCTCCCTCCCCTCCCTTCTCTCTCACACTTACACACGCACAACCCAGGGATGAAATTTAATATTTCCTCCCGCATGCCAGCCCCTGAGCGATTGTGT
>JAWQFJ010004689.1:112500-147500 GCA_034096865.1 Theodoxus fluviatilis | reverse complement strand
TCAGGCAAGCGGATCAAGGGAATGAATAGAGAATGCAGCGATTGTTCACCAGGCCCATCTGTGCACCAAGCCACATTTGAAGTTAGGGTTACTGGAAGAGAAGGTAGCTATTGTTATCTTGAGGTCCAAGTGCAGGTGCAGGCCAGCGTGGCGTGTCAAGCATTAAGGAAGCGCTCTGTCAGGGTCCTGTTGGAGAGCTAGAACATTAGGCCTCCCAGGGAGTAGTTAATTATACGAATTTTAATGACAATTTAGGCTGGGACTGCAGCTGTCTCCCAAAATGTGGGTGGAGTCAACGCGGTCAAACCCCGGCGTGTCATACAGGAGTGGCTCGCCACTCAGCATCCAGGTTCATGAAAAGCAACGAGAGTCGTCGCCCTCTTCACTTCGGACTTACCACGCAAGCAGAGCACAAGGCTCGCCCCGAAGTCCCTGCTGAGACCGAGTATTCCCTCCAACTCGTCTCAGAGGTGCCTGACCATCAACGCTGTTGTCGCTGACCATCAACGCTGCCCACCAACGCTGTTGCTGCCGCCGTTATCCCTCAACGCTGCTGTTGTCGCTGACCATCACCGCTGCCACCAACGCTGTGATCGTCACCCCCGTCTGCTGAGGTTGGAAAACAAGATCCCACCGCTGCCACCAACGTTGTGATCGTCACCCCCATCTGCTGAGGTTGGAAAACTAGATCCCACCGCTGCCACCGACGTTGTGATCGTCACCCCTGTCTGCTGAGGTTGGAAGATAAGTTCCCACCATCGCCACCATTGCCGCTATACTCCTTCAGCGGTAACTGTGTATCCCTACCTTCCCCTGGAAAATTCTGGACTTGAAATCAGTAAACTCGTGTTGTAAGAACATTGTTCATCGACGAACATTCGGAGAACGTTTCCCCCAGACTCATGAGATAAGTCATCCAAGTGGAACTGAGGGTAACGTTATATTCATTAATTAAGGCTGGCCTAGTACTAACTACTCTTCTTGTGCATGCTTGATTTTTGCAGGAATATATTATAGTTTGTCATTACTTGATTAAATCATTATTAATTGACTCCTCATGACCTTTTTGACTCACATGCGAAGCAAAAGTGAGTCTATGTACTCACCCATTTGGTCTGTCCAGGCGTCCGGGCGTCCGGGCGTCCGGGCGTCCGGGCATCCGGGAGTCCGAAAACTTTAACGTTGGATTTTTCTCGGAGACTATTAAGTCTATCAATACCAAATGTGGCATGATGGTGTATGATGACAAGGCCTCAAAAAACATTTATAGTGACTTGACCTTGCTTCAAGGTCAAGGTCGCAAGGGCCATAAATGTTGTCTAAAAAAACAGTCATTTTTCACGTTTTCTCAATAATCTCTGAAGTTTTTTAGATTGGATACCTGACCCATATATGGTATATAGGGCAAAGTAAGCCCTATCTTTGGATACCAGTTTGGTTGACCTTGCTTCAAGGTCAAGGTCACAGGAGCTCTTTAAAGTTGGATTGTATACCTATTTTGAAGTGACCTTGACCCTGAACTATGGAAGATGACTGTTTCAAACTTAATAATTATGTGGGGCACATGTTATACTTTCATCATGAGACACATTTGGTCACATATCATCAAGGTCAAGGTCACTTTGACCCTTATGAAATGTGACCAAAATGGGGTAGTGAACCACTAAAAGTGACCATATCTCATGGTAGAAAGTGCCAATAAGCACCATTGTGCTTCCTATGTCTTGAATTAACAGCTTTGTGTTGCATGACCTTGGATGACCTTGACCTTGGGTCAAGGTCACATGTATTTTGGTAGGAAAAATGTGTAAAGCATTTCTTAGTGTATGATGTCATTGGTAGGTTTAGTTGTTTGACCTTGACCTTGAAGGTCACCTGAAGGTCAATTTCACCTGAAGGTCAATGTCATATAAAGGTCAAGGTCAAGCATGTGAGTCGTATGGACTTTGCCCTTCTTTTTCTTCTGGTTTTGAGAGAAAGGGACAGCGCAAATGAAAGCAGTGACTGTTATGTGTGCAAGTCAGGCCTCATCAAACCAGTGATAAATTACCATACCCCTAGACTCAGAGGCGACTTGTAACAGTGTGCATGCGCGCGCGCCCGTGTGTGCGCGCGCGCGCGAATATATGTGTGTGTGGAGACCTGGGTAGATTTCTTCTGTTTATAAATAAACATAGATGAGCTATCAAATATTGCCTGAAGTTGAATTGAGCAGATTGGAGCCCAAACGGCTTTCAAAACTGCTCCAGAATTTCACCATCGAATAGTATCAACACAACCAGAGACCGATATCGGTGATATTTAAAGGTATATTTGGAACTGAAAACTAAACAGCATTGACATAAAAAGTTCGGGGATGAGATTTAGATTTGATGTCAACAATTTAGTCGTTAACAGAAAAGCGAAAGATACACCAGATCGGAAGTGTCCATTATGTCAAGGAAGAGATGATGAAGAACATTGGCTCGTTCACTGCAAAGCGCATGACATACTGAGAAGACAATATCGCGGTCGATACGAAGAAATGTTAATGTGAACGAACATCTGCAAATATTGGATGACAGGAACAGGGGCGCGTTTCTTAGGGCGCGTTTGTTTGTCCCAAAATCTCGAGATTCTTCCTGAATGGCTAGTCGAGGGCGAGTGAAACGCTCCTAGAGCTAAAAAAATGGCCAATCATCTATCAAGGCGGAAGAACATGGCTGTGTCCTGGCGCCAGAGTCGATGAAGAAGTAGCAGATAGACGAAATAACTGAAGATTCAGATATCACATCAGTTTTTGACTCACATGCGAAGCAAAAGTGAGTCTATGTACTCACCCGTGTCGTCCGTCCGGGCGTCCGGGCGTCCGTGAAAAACTTTAACGTTGGATTTTTTCTCGGAGACTATGAAGTCTATCAACACCCAATTTGGCATGATGGTGTATGATGACAAGTCCTCAAAAAAATTACATAGTGACTTGTCCTTGCTTCAAGGTCAAGGTCGCAGGGGCCATAAATGTTGTCTAAAAAACAGTCATTTTTCACATTTTCTCAATTTTCTCTGAAGTTTTTGAGATTGGATACCTGACCTATATATGGTATATAGGGCAAAGTAAGCCCTATCTTTTGCTACCAGTTTGGTTGACCTTGCTTCAAGGTCAAGGTCACAGGAGCTCTTCAAAGTTGGATTGTATACATATTTTGAAGTGACCTTGACCCTGAACTATGGAAGATGACTGTTTCAAACTTAATAACTATGTGGGGCACACGTTATACTTTCATCATGAGACACATTTGGTCACATATCATCAAGGTCAAGGTCACTTTGACCCTTATGAAATGTGACCAAAATGGGGTAGTGAACCACTAAAAGTGACCATATCTCATGGTAGAAAGTGCCAATAAGCACCATTGTGCTTCCTATGTCTTGAATTAACAGCTTTGTGTTGCATGACCTTGGATGACCTTGACCTTGGGTCAAGGTCACATGTATTTTGGTAGGAAAAATGTGTAAAGCATTTCTTAGTGTATGATGTCATTGGTAGGTTTAGTTGTTTGACCTTGACCTTGAAGGTCACCTGAAGGTCAAGGTCATATAAAGGTCAAGGTCAAGCATGTGAGTCGTATGGGCTTTGCCCTTCTTGTTCACTTCATAGAACACACCATGGTGTCATATCGAATGGCTCGGGAACTTTTTCAACGAAAAAAAGCAACTCGGGTTCAACTGTAGACAATTTTGTCGAAAATGTAAGGCCTCGATTCATTTCGATCAATTCAAGGGTCATTATTCGTAGAGCGTACTTATACTGTTTTGCGTGTTTGCAAGCGATAAAAAAAATCGGCAGTGTATGTCCAGAAATAGCCAATACACCTACTCCTCAAGATATAGAAATGAATGCTCGAACAGCAAATACTTCCGTGTATTTACACTTTTCCATTCTCGGACCCTGAGAAGCACATTACAGGCACTGTTATCTCCGAACACCAGCCCAACTCGCACTGTCTCCGCCATGTTGGCTCATCCGGGTCACTGCAGCGGGGAGCATCGAGGGAGCTCTGGACCTCCCTCGCCCTCCCGCCTTCTCCACGAGTGCGTCCTTATGAGCGAGGAACGTAAGAAACGCCTAGCCCTCGCAATTCTCTCGATATTTTGGGCAAAACAAACGTGCCCTTAGGCAAAAAATCTCGAGAGAAACTCGAGGGCTAGGCGTTGTCTACGTCGTCTCGCTCACAAGGAGGCACTCGCTGTGAAGGAGGGAGGCTGAGGTAGCTCCGGAGGTACCTCGCTGAGTCTTGCGACCGGATGACCCAAAATGGCGGAGACAGTGCCTGTAATGTGCTTATTACTGTCCGAGAATGGAAAAATTTACGTACACGGAAGTATTTACTGTTCGAGTGTTTATTTGAGTATTTTGAGAAGTTGTGTCATAGGTTATTTCTGGACAAGCACTATCAAAATTTATTTTATAATTTGCATACACGAAGCACCATGCATGTCCACTCTCTAAATTATGTCCCTTGAATTGATCGAAGTGTATCGAGGCACAACATTTTCAACAATATTGTCTACAGTTGAACCCGGGTTGCTTTATTTTAGTGTTAAAAAAGTTCCCGTGCCATTCGAGATGTCACCATGGCATGTTCTAACAAGTGAAAAACTGATGTGGTGTCTGTATCGTCAATTATTTCGTCTATCTTCAACTTCTTCACTGACTCTTGCGCCAGGACGCAGCCATTTTCTCTCGGATTTCCGCCTTGCCAATTGATGATTGGCCGTTTTTGACTCACATGCGAAGCAAAAGTGAGTTTTTGTACTCACCCTTTTCGTCCGTCCGGGCGTCCGGGCGTCCGGGCGTCTGTAAAAAAACTTTAACGTTGGATTTTTCTCGGAGACTATTAAGTCTATCAACACCCAATTTGGCATGATGGTGTAGGATGACAAGGTGTACAAAAACATACATAGTAACTTGTCCTTGCTTCAAGGTCAAAGTCGCAGGGGCCATAAATGTTGTCTAAAAACAGTCATTTTTCACATTTTCTCAATTTTCTCTGAAGTTTTTGAGATTGGATACCTGACCGATATATGGTATATAGGGCAAAGTAAGCCCTATCTTTTGCTACCAGTTTGGTTGACCTTGCTTCAAGGTCAAGGTCACATGAGCTCTTCAAAGTTTAATTGTATACATATTTTGAAGTGACCTTGACCCTGAACTATGGAAGATAACTGTTTCAAACTTCATAATAATGTGGGGAACATGTTATACTTTCATCACAAGACACATTTGGTTACATATCATCAAGGTCAAGGTCACTTTGACCCCTATGAAATGTGACCAAGATGGGGTAGTGAACCAATAAAAGTGACCATATCTCATGGTAGAAAGTGCCAATAAGCACCATTGTGCTTCCTATGTCTTGAATTAACAGCTTTGTGTTGCATGACCTTGGATGACCTTGACCTTGGGTCAAGGCCACATGTATTTTGGTAGGAAAAATATGTACAGCAGTTCTTAGTGTATAATGTCATTGGTAGGTTTAGTTGTTTGACCTTGGCCTTGAGGGTCACCTAAAGGTCAAGGTCATGTAAAGGTCAAGGTCAAGCATGTGAGTCGTATGGGCGTTGCCCTTCTTGTATCAAGTCGTTTCTTCGATAAAGAGTGATAGATTTGAGTATGAAATAATATTAGGGATTCGTGTATTCAAAGAGGGCCTCCAAAACCCTATACTTTTAATGATAATGTGCTTTTAAAGTCATTAAATAAAACCAACCAATCAAAACCATTGAAGCTGCTACATCGTAGCAGAGTGCAACGGAACGCAGGGTATGTGTAATACTCATTCCAGTTAGGAGATGCAAGGCCGGAGTGACTGAATACAGAGGTTGAATTCTCTGCATTCACGTTTCGTCTTAAATCGGAATCGGGCAGATGGCGTAAGTGAGAGGCAGAGAAACAATTTCCAGTGAGCGGTTAGTCTGCAAGATAAGTGATAAACGGATCCAGGGCTTCTTTGTTTGTATGGTTGTTATTTCCTTCCAACTTTTCCTTTCAAAAATAATGCGCGGTATCCACTTGATACGTTATATGCTGCTCTGCGATGCCAAACTTTGTTACAGGACGTTGATGAAACGCAGGCATTTCAGACACACAATGACAATGGCTCTTGCTTTTGATGAAATGTAGAAAGCGGCTAGGTCAAACTACGTTTTGTACTGGATCAAGCATTTGCAACGTCTGCAAGGACGCAGTGTGTCATACGGGCAACTGGGGCGCGTTATCTCCTCTCTGGAGGCTTACATAGAGCTACATTGCACAGGCAACGTCGTTCAGCTCGAAGTTGTAGGTGAAATGTTGCTCTATGAAAGCCCCCCCCCCCCCCCCCCCCCCCCCCAAATGAAGGGGCTGAATGCGACCCTGTTATGTACATTACGACTGCAGCTAGAGATACTGCCAAACTACAGTGTTCGAATGAGTTGATGTACAGTTCAGTTTATCTCTCTCTCTCTCTATCTCTCTCTATCTGTGTGTGTGTGTGTGTGTGTGTGTGTGTGTGTGTGTGTGTGTGTGTGTGTGTATATGTGTGTGTGTGTATGTGTGTGTGTATGTGTGTGTGTGTGTGTGTATGTGTGTGTGTGTGTGTGTGTGTGTGTGTGTGTGTGTGTCTGTCGATCGACCGCCAGCCTAGCATCATTGACGATGTTCAATTGATCGTCAGTCTTTCATCAGAACGGAGACCGGTCATGTCGATGTAAGCGCGATAAGCAGGTTCGACCCGTGCATGGAAGAATGTTGGGAACAACTTCGTTTTCTCGCAGTAGATCACGCCTCTCTAGGCAAGCAACGATCACGCCTCTCTAGGCAAGCAACGATCACGCCTCTCTAGGCAAGCAACGATCACGCCTCTCTAGGCAAGCAACGAGCGTGAGATCACGCCTCTCTAGGCAAGCAACGAGTAGATCACGCCTCTCTAGGCAAGCAACGATCACGCCTCTCTAGGCAAGCAACGATCACGCCTCTCTAGGCAAGCAACGATCACGCCTCTCTAGGCAAGCAACGATCACGCCTCTCTAGGCAAGCAACGATCACGCCTCTCTAGGCAAGCAACGAGCGTGAGATCACGCCTCTCTAGGCAAGCAACGATCACGCCTCTCTAGGCAAGCAACGAGCGTGAGATCACGCCTCTCTAGGCAAGCAACGATCACGCCTCTCTAGGCAAGCAACGAGCGTGAGATCACGCCTCTCTAGGCAAGCAACGAGTAGATCACGCCTCTCTAGGCAAGCAACGAGCGTGAGATCACGCCTCTCTAGGCAAGCAACGAGCGTGAGATCACGCCTCTCTAGGCAAGCAACGAGCGTGAGATCACGCCTCTCTAGGCAAGCAACGAGCGTGAGATCACGCCTCTCTAGGCAAGCAACGAGCGTGAGATCACGCCTCTCTAGGCAAGCAACGAGCGTGCTTCACTCGGGCGAAAACGAACTGATTGCTGGACTGACGCGGAGGGAAATGTAGCTTTGAATTAGACTGGCCTAATAATTTAATGTCGATACATATAGCATGGTAGCTCCGCTCCTTATAACTCTTGCTGCGTAATGCGTTGTTTATTTTTCCGAAATGCAAAGAAAACCCAGAAATTCTGAATAACAGTTAGACTGACTTTTGAACCCACATTAAAGCTCTCGAAAGTGAGATCATATGCGTATGTATGCTATGTGCAGATTAGGTCGTATTGTGCATATTGCGAGCAAACACATCCTTTCTTGCGTGTGAATGTACAAGCAGGTATCGTTTGATATGCATGCATGTGTTATCTTGCATCGGTGCCTACGTTCCTCTGTGTGCATGTGTTTGAGTGTGTGTTCTTGTGTGTGTGTGTGTGTGTGCGTGTGTGAGTGTGTGTGTGTGAGTGTGTGTGTATTCATGTGTATGTGTGTGCGCGCGCGCGCGCGTGTGTGTTGTGTTGTGTGTTGTGTTGTGTTGTGTGTGTGTGTGTGTGTGTGTGTGTGTGTGTGTGGAGTGCACATTTGCATGATTTTGTGTGTGTGCATGCATATGCGCGCGCGCGCGTTTTGTGTGTGAGTGTGTCGTGCGCGTTTGCAGGTGAGCGTGTGTGTGTGCGTGTGTGTGTGTGTGCGCGTGTGTGTGTGTGTGTGCGTGTGTGTGTGTATGTTGCACGTGCCTGTGTGCCTGCATGCCTGCGTGCGAGAGTATGTATTTTAACTCAATGAGTGGGCGAGCGAGGGAGCGAAGGAGCGAGTGAATGAGTAAGTGCTGGCGGACCCAGTCACTGACGTTTTCACACTCTGCGCATCAACTCAACCGACGACCCGGCCTTTTGATTTCCTCCGTTATGAGGTCTGTTTTAATGACGATCCAATGAAATATTACGATGCCTTTCTACCTGCATTTTTAGACGCTTGTCTTTCTGCCTGTGTGCATTGCTGGCATCCAGGCAACATACTGGCAGTGTGTCTGTCTGCCTGCCGGCCTGCCTGCCCTCTGCCTATGGGTCCATGTTCGCTTCTCCATTCCCTTGCCCAGTCAATGAACGAGGCTTCGATTTTTGCCGTCTATAAATAGGCCGTCAGGAATACTGTAGCGGAGGCTGCGGTGAGGGTCATTTGCCAATGCAGGTTTACCACTCATCGAGTTGCCAGATGCAGTGCAACTGCAGGTCACGATAAATCGTAAATAAAATCCACACAGATAAATGGGTTATTGGAAAGGCGCGTGATCAGAAGCACAGAAGGATGGATGATCAGACGTACAGACCATCAGACGGATGAACAGACAGTCGACATGCACAGATGAAAGAATGAGCGGACGACAGGAGGGCGGACCGGCGACTGAAAACATACAGACCAAGGTGGAAAGCATCAAGAGTAACCCAAAAATAAAACATCCATTCCAGTTCTTATTATTCAAAGATGGGGGCTCTCACATGGCTGCTACTATTTTTAGCTTCTCCCCGGTGAACCCGTCTCCGGCTGAACGGACTCTAAACGTAGAACACTAATAAGACACTTAGACAACGAAACACACAATGTGACAGACATAGACACCAAGACTGACACAAGTCAGACATATCAGGAAGAGCAGACGCAAATACGGACATAAAGGCGGACACCAACACAGACGAAAACCTAATCGACCCGGAAGAGAGACTCCCCAAAATGTAATTGGCACGAAAATTGACTCATCAAATTAAACGCATGAAACTGTGTTTACACCTACATCGAAGACAGAACCTCAGCACAATTCACGAGAATCGTTTTTTGGTCTGTTTGTCTCCTCTCAAGAGTAACCTCCTTCCAGTATTCACCATAGCTTTGCCTTTCACCTTTCCTTCTACAGGACTTACAGCGGGGATGGCTGGTGTGCAACTGTCGCCACCGTTTGAACGCGGTGTGCATCCACACCCACCGATGCCAGCACGGCAGAGCGGTGGACGAGATTCCCGAGGGCGTGGGAAAGTGGGTCAGCAGGAGGAGGATCAAGAACGGGGGTTCTCGAATTCTCTCTTCCTCGCACCACCATGCCAACTCCCGCACCTCCTCCTCTGGCAGCAGTCTGCCCGACAAGACGGTGGAGATCCCCTTTGCCTTTCGACACCTGGAGCACCCCATTGCCTACATAGAGCAATACAGGTAGGAGCTGCCAAAGATGGAGCACGTTGCTTACGCTAGGAACCTTGCAAAATCTTGCGAGGAATAGGCCGGTCTCAATATGTGTCAACATGATGAAAGCAGAAAATATTTGACACAAGTTGACGTCGGCCTAATATTTGCCAACTAGGTGGGGTAAGCAACGCGCTCCAACTCTCTTACTCCTTCCCTCGGCGTTTACTTCGGCTCTGCCTGATTTACGCCTCTAAGAGACACAGAAGGAGAATTATGTCAGTTGTAGGTTTCCCAACAGCTGTTCAGGAAGCGCTGTCCTCGCTGCTCAGTCGGACGAGGCTTCTTCGAGGGAGGTAGCAGGGGAGTCTGAGGGTGTCGTCGTTGTGCTTCGATTCAGGCCAAGCGATGGCAGCCATTGCTGGCGAGCGAGACACGTCGAGGGCACTGGAGAAAAAAGCCTCCCGCACAGCTCCGTCGCGACCTGCGGCGTGCACAGAGGCACCGTGCCTTCGGTGAGCAAACTTTTCGACACCACGTTGAAAATAGCGTCGTTACTGCCGCGAATGTCGAACTTGAAAATGATTCTGATGTTGTTCAAACTTCACGAGCCTCTATATCATCTTGCCAACGCCCCCCGACGGCCTTGACCTTTGACCCCACAAGCTTAACAGCAGAAACAGCTGCTGATACAGCAAGTGATCCTGAAAACCCTGCTAGTGTTGATTTGCAAACGGATTCTCTTTCCACATGTTGCGCCACCACGGATCAGCCAGCTGGTGATGACAAAGAATGGTCAAGGGGTTTGGAAGCGCGATTGGACGTGATGCTTTTGAGATGGAGAAATGGACAGAAAGGGAATTAGTTCGGAGAGGGCAAGAGAAGTTATATGGCATATTTTGGTGCTTTTGAACCAGTGATGGAATCGGATGTAACTCTACTGGTCTCCGAGGCTGCTTCACCCAAGCCACCATCCACAGATGTCGCCCCCAGTGAAGGATCATGCCCAACATGTCAGACACCTGAGCATCCAGCAGCAAAGGTTCTAGCTTCATCGCAGTTCAGCAGCCAACCAGCAGCCAGAGACAACAAACTGGAAGACACAGCGGGCGGCACGGACGGCACGAGAAGGACGCGGAGCAGCACGTCTGCAGTGAAGCAGGCACGGATGTTACAGAAAATAAGGATTATTCTACGTCTCGATCATTTTCCTCGCTCGTGCACGTGAAACTTGCAAAACTGGCGTCCAGTCTTGGCCCCTACCATGTACGTAACCGCACATGTTTCTCTCTCACTTTTTGACTCACATGCGAAGCAAAAGTGAGTCTATGTACTGAGCCGTGTCGTCCGTCCGTCCGGGCGTCCGTCCGTCCGTCCGTCCGTCCGGGCGTAAAAAACTTAAACGTTGGATTTTTCTCGGAGACTATTAAGTCTATCAACACCAAATGTGGCATGATGGTGTATGATGACAAGGCCTCAAAAAACATACACAGTGACTTGACCTTGCTTCAAGGTCAAGGTCACAGGAGCCATAAATGTGGTCTCAAAAACAGTCATTTTTCACATTTTCCCAATTTTCTCCCACGTTATTGAGAATGGCGACCTTAGCTACAAGTGGTATATAGGTCAAAGCAAGCCCTATCTTTTGATACCAGTTTGGTTGACCTTGCTTCAAGGTCAAGGTCACAGGAGCTCTTCAAAGTTGGATTGTATACATATTTTGAAGTGACCTTGACCCTGAACTATGGAAGATAACTGTTTTAAACTTAATAAGTATGTGGGGCACATGTTATACTTTCATCATGAGACACATTTGTTTACATATCATCAAGGTCAAGGTCACTTTGACCCTTATGAAATGTGACCAAAATGGGGTAGTGAACCACTAAAAGTGACTATATCTCATGGTAGAAAGTGCCAATAAGCACCATTGTGCTTCCTATGTCTTGAATTAACAGCTTTGTGTTGCATGACCTTGGATGACCTTGATCTTGGGTCAAGGTCACATGTATTTTGGTAGGAAAAATGTGTAAAGCATTTCTTTGTGTATGATGTCATTGGTAGGTTTAGTTGTTTGACCTTGACCTTGAAGGTCACCTGAAGGTCAAGGTCATATAAAGGTCAAGGTCAAGCATGTGAGTCGTATGGGCTTTGCCCTTCTTGTTTACAATGGGCCGGTGGTCTACACAAATAAATGTTTTTGTTTGTTAGTTCCTTTATTCCTCCCTAAGCAGGATCCAAGCAGGTTTCGCAGGATATGCAATCCAAAGCAATCCAAAGAGTGCTTCCGGTAGTGTTTGATAGTGATTGCAATAATCAAACGCAACGTCCAAACAGTCAGTTCTCGTCATAAATCCGTTTCCAAAACCAGCCACTCTCTACTATTTCGCCCCAATTTTGATACCAACTCCTGTATATTTACAGCGATCACTTGGGGGGAAAATAGGAAACGCCCTTTGGATTGCATTGGATTGCTTTGGATTGCAAATCAAGAGTCTGGGAAACATGCCTCAGGTACTCCACATTTCATCGCTATCCGACGCTAACCGAGTAACTGTAAGAATTTGCCAATTTTAGATTCTTCGCATCAACCCCTTAAACTGATTTGTTACGAGTCTGCTATACTTATTTTCCATCTACACCAAATGACAAGCTCGAATTAACCGATGAAGAAGACAGAAAATGCAGCAGATGTTTTTCGTCGCTCCTGTGTACTTACTAGATCTCCAGGCTCACGGTTGCTATCGGATTTACGTCAATATCTTTTTAAGTAGTGTCAACCCAAATGGGACGGCAGAGTTTACAACAAACGTCATGAAGTGTCTCCCATCTCTCATGAGCGACATACCTTCCTCTTACTTTCGGGAAGAGACGAAGTTGTGCTCTGCCATTCCCGGTTCGCCCACTCCATCCTAAAACGGAATTTCCGCCGGAGTGCCGGGCCTGCCAGTGCAGAATCACTACCCTGCGCGCTCTGGAGGCCCCATGAGAGAAAACGGAAACGCCACGTATAACACTAAGCAGCGCAGGGCAGGGGGTTGGGCATGCCGTATTCTCCCGGTCGAGGTCGGACGCAGGGGTTTTGTCAGCAGGGGCGCGTTGCTTAGGCAAGTGTCCTGCAAGAATCTCACTGGAAACGCGAGGGGAGGGCATTGCGTACAGCGTCTCGTTCACAAGGAGGCACTCACTCTGAAGGAGGGTGACCGAGGTAGCTTAATTAGCAGGAGGTACCTTGTCTCGTCTAGCCTCAGAGGCCCGGATGACCCAAAATGGCGGAGACAGTGCCAATTGGGTTGCCGTTCATAGGCGGCAGTGCCAGTAATGTGCTTCTCACTCTCCGAGAATAGAAAAGTGTACGTGCACAGAAGTATCTGCTATTCGAGTGTTCATTTGTATATTTTGAGGAGTATGTGTATAGGTTATTATTGGACAAACACTGTCGATTCTTTTTTATCGTTGCATGTTCGTGCATGTCCACTCTCTGAATTATCTCCCTTGAATAAATCTGGAGTGTATCGAGGCACAACATTTTCAACAAAATTGTCTACAGTTGAACCCGAGCTGCTTTCTTTTCGTTGAAAAAGTTCCCGTGCCATTCGAGATGTCACCATGGCATGTTCTAACAAGTGAAAAACTGATGTGGTGTCTGTATCGTCGATTATTTCGTCTATCTTCAACTTCTTCACTGACTCTCGCGCCAAGACGCAGCCATATTCTCTCGGACTTCCGCCTTGCCAATTGATGATTGGCCGTTTCTTAGGGCGCGTTTGTTAGGAGTAGAATCTCGAGAGAATCTCGAGGGCTAGGCGTTTCCTACGTTTCTCGCTCATTAGCCGTAGGTGGGTCTCGCTCACCCTCGACTAGCCATCGAGGCGAGCCGCTTGAATAACAAAAGCGCCCTTAGACGTCTTTCGATGCTTGCCTCGCCTTCGGCTTGCTCTCGAGAAAGATACCTAGCGTAAGCAACGCACCCCAGGTCCACGGTTGGGTTGCTTCGAAGTCTGGGTGCGCAGGCGAGTCGGATGCGGTGCTACACAAGCTGCAAAATGCTGCGGAAGCTGCCTCTATTTGGATTTGGAGGAAACACATACTGCCTTGATGGGCTTGATGTCTTCCGCAATTTGAACTACAAGGTACGTCCCAGTGGCACGCAGGGCTGCTTGGAGCCGACTGATCGAGTGCTCCTGCATCAGGCCCTGAAAGCACAAAAACCACCCAGCTAATGAGGGAGCAATCGGTGCAGAACAGGCTATATTTGAATCATTGTGGAGTGCCCCTGCCCCCCCTCCCCCCTCCCCCTCCCCCCTCCCCCCTCCCCCCTCCCCCCTCCCCCCTCCCCCTTCCCCCCTCCCCCACCCACCACCCACCCCATCCACCCCCGACTTGGCGTTTGACGAGTGGGTCCAACAGTCTTTCAAGGATTTTTACAGGTGCAAAAGCTACAGTTTGTTTCTTAAGGCTCCGCACACGAGGCAACCAAAGTCTCTTGCCACGTTGCTTGCGGCCGGTTGCTTGCCATGTGCCAGGCAATGCTGGAGACTGCAGCTCGCACACGCTTCCACTGTGATTTTTGACCTCTCGCCACGTTGCGAACACGTCGACCCGCTGACACATGGTTCTGCGTGTGACCTGCATTTCGAAATTTACATTGTACGAGCTTTCACGACCTATAGATGCATTCAACATACAGTTTTGATAAATTAATGCTGTTCATGACTTACATTTTCTTTGGATGGGGTTTCTAGTGTCCCCAAATTCAGCGTTTTCTGAGCGAAGCGAAGACGCCCGCCATTAAATGTGCAATAGCCGCGAGTACACGAGAACGAGGCTCTTGGTGGATTCACAGAGAGTGGCACGCCACTGCCCCCAAAACTAGAACAGGGTTAAACTCGAGCAACTCAGTTGCTGGTGACGTAGAAAGTTGCTTGGAATGCCAGTTGCTTTCAACCGACATCGCACACGAAGCAATGTATGGCGAGCAATCGAGTTGCCCGAGTGGAGTTGCCTTGTGTGCGGAGGCCTTTACTGACACGGGTTTTTGGACTCACATGCGAAGCAAAAGTGAGTCTATGTACTCACCCTTTTCGTCCGTCCGGGCGTCCGGTCCGGGCGTCCGAAAACTTTAACGTTGGATTTTTCTCGGAGACTATTAAGTCTATCAATACCAAATGTGGCATGATGGTGTATGATGACAAGGCCTCAAAAAACATACATAGTGACTTAACCTTGCTTCAAGGTCGCAGGGGCCACAAATGTTGTCTTAAAAACAACAATTTTTCACATTTTCCCACTTTTCTCTGAAGTTTTTAAGATTGAATACCTGACCTATATATGGTGTATAGGGCAAAGTAATCCCTATCTTTTGATACCAGTTTAATTGACCTTGCTTCAAGGTCAAGGTCACAGGAGCTCTTTAAAGTTGGATTGTATACATATTTTGAAGTGATCTTGACCCTGAACTATGAAAGATAACTTTTCCAAACTTCACAACACTGTAGTACACATGTTATACTTTCATAATAGGTCACCTGTGTTGTCCGTCCGGGCGTCCAGGCGTCCGTCCGGGCATCCGGGCAGACCGGGCGTCCGGGCGTCCTTTAATCCGTAAAAAACTTTAACGTTGGATTTTTCTCGGAGACTATTATGTCTATCAACACCCAATTTGGCATGATAGTGTAGGATGACAAGGCGTACAAAAACATACACAGTGACGTGACCTTGCTTCAAGGTCAAGGTCACAGGAGCTCTTCAAAGTTGGATTGTATACATATTTTGAAGTGACCTTGACCCGGAACTATGGAAGAACTCTTCCAAACTTCATAACATTGTAGTACACATGTTATACTTTCATCATGAGACACATTTGTTTACATATCATCAAGGTCAAGGTCACTTTGTCCCTTATGAAATGTGACCAAAATGGGGTAGTGAACCACTAAAAGTGACCATATCTCATGGTAGAAAGTGCCAATAAGCACCATTGTGCTTCCTATGTCTTGAATTAACAGCTTTGTGTTGCATGACCTTGGATGACCTTGATCTTGGGTCAAGGTCACATGTATTTTGGTAGGAAAAATGTGTAAAGCAGTTTTTAGTGTATGATGTCATTGCTAGGTTTAGTTGTTTGACCTTGACCTTGAAGGACACCTGAAGGTCAAGGTCATGTAAAGGTCAAGTTCATGTAAAGGTCAAGGTAAAACATGTGAGTCGTATGGGCTTTGCCCTTCTTGTTATATTTACCTTTAATAGCATTTGAGTTTACATTTTATTTTACAAATTAATCTACATGTAAAAGCTTTTTTAAAGATGGTTGGGGGGGGGGGGGGGGGGGGGAGGGGGAGGGGGGGGGGGCTTAACGAAATGTTTTTATGTAAAACCTCAAACTCAAAAGATCTAGCAAGGTTTCTGGGTGCATTGTCTGCTTGGAACGGTGGTGTACTGTTTAGCCTACATAGAATAGTACGGGTATTGGCTTCTTCAGCGATGGAGATGTACGTACTCAGTCCATGTCAAGTAGAACAGGGGACAGCTGCATATGGCATTGAAGCCACTGCCTACAGACAACATTATTGAAGAAGTGGCCATAAACCTGAAGCATGACAAATACAGATAGATGTGGCACATTGCTCAGCTTTGTAGAGCGGAACGGGCGGCAGCTGCGTAGATCAAGGTGCCACTGTCCACATAGAAAAGAGCAGACACCCGAGGCAAACCTTCTCCAGCCTTCGAAGACGAGAGGTAGGGGCTTGCGTGGAGTCGAATGAACTGCCTGCTTAGAGCGTTGGATATGGACGCGTTGTTTTATTCAGTATATGAGGATTTGAACAGGTGGCAGTTACACGGAATATAATAATAATAGTTTATTCATCGCACATATCTTCCCTTGACAGGCAAGCTCATGGCGTTTACAATCCAAAGAATCAACACTCATACAACCACTCAACACCACATTCCTACAAAAACTCACACACTACACACATAAACAAAAAACAAAAACTAAGATCCAATAGAACAAATAGAACAAACTATACAATATACACAGCACTTGCCGGCCAGGTCAAGTAAGGCGAAGCAGCTCAGCGGAAAAGGCGGATCGGAAGAGGTGGGTCTTTAGAGCACTTTTGAACTGGGGCAGTGTCAGAATGACGGACTGAGAGAGGGAGACAAGGACCCCGGTACCAGTGTCTACATAGTGCAGGACAGGCAGTAAAGCAGGCATTGTAGATTTACTGCCTGCATAGGGAAGTACAAGTAGGAACTGGCATGCATCCTGGTTCCTCTGCTGATTTAGAGTAGTGGGGATGGGCGCGGTGTATTATTTATCCTGTACAGTGCGGAGTGGGTCGAGCCCGGAGCTATTGCGCGCAACCCGCCTTCATTGGCTGCCATAACGTTGTGGCCTTATAGGCTGATAGGCCCTTAAACTCCATCCATCCATCCATCACTGGCTGCCTGAAGGAGTGCAGAGAGAATTGGCGTTATTTTTAGAATGGAAACAGCAGAACGGATTGATACTAGCATCCCACTTCCATGGTAGACAGAACACGGTGTACAGGAAATAAAAAAAGTGTGCAAATTCACAGAGAAATTCCAGATTGTCGTGGATGCTCAATCCAAACGCTTGTAGTTTTGCTCCTGTTCATTTGGCCACAAACAGTTTCATCCCAGCACTGTTTCAACTCTCTGGGAAGCATGCAACCAAGCTGCAGATAAAACAGACACAGTTATCTGTCACCAATTGTCAACCTCTGCCTGTTCAGATGCTTAGTTTACTCCTGGGTGGATAGAGGCACGTACTGTGAGTCAAAGAGCGCGTTTATTAGGCAAGTGACTCGCCTCGATGGCAAGTGGAGGGCGAGCGAGACGCACCTACGGCTAATGAGCGAGAAACGTAGGCAACGCCTAGCTCTCGAGATTCTACGCCTAACAAACGCGCCCAATCATCTTGCGCAAGGAAGCAACTCTGGGATCCACTTAAGCAACTTCGAAAGCGCACCTGCTGGCCTCAAGTGTCTCCAGGTGGATCGCTCTAATTCCCACGCTTCCATAGGCATACACAGCATAAAACCCTGCTTTCATCTCTACACAAGTGTTGATCACTAATTTGCTCACTTCCATACACCATGCTTTCACTTTTACACACAGTGTTAATCACCCTAATTTACTCATTTTCTTACACCCTGCTTTCACCTCTACACAGCCTGAGCGTCGAACACTGATTTACACACTTCTATAGGCCTACACGACATACACCCTGCTTTCGACTCCTACACAGACTGCTATACATGTAAATTACCACGGATGCACCCATTTCAACATCCTCTGAGGAGCAGTACAAATAGAAACTGTTGTGCAAACAAGGATCTATTGCCTGCATAGAACGATTAGTACACACTGACGTGCATTCCTGTCCAAGAGGTTGTAGATGCTCGTGGGTAGAAGCTGGCTAGATAGAGGTGCACCAGTGGATGTATTACGTAGTAGGCCTGCTTGTGTGCAGACTGGCATGGGCCATGAAACCATGGTCACAAAAGAGAGTCCAGGTGGAAAGTTGGTAAAGGCCCTCAAGTAAGACTTCCAAAGACAGACAAGGTGTCGTTGTTCCATAGCTTACAAGAAACAGCACTGTAATGGACTGGTATGGCATGCATATCTTTTATTCAGAGATTGTGCTGGGCAGGACAAATAAAGATAGGGAGGCTGGGTCTTTAGTTAGTCAACGCTGCGTTCTTAGTGGACTGCCGTTATAAATCAGCTCGCTCCCTGGTTCCATAACCCAGGCAGGGCAGCGAGGAAAAAACCCTATCGTTTGTTTGCTTACTTACAGATCAACACTAACTAACATACGATCCCGCGCACAAGCATGCATGCCCGCTGGCACACTCACGCTGGTGCACGAATACAAACGCACACACAAACACACACGCGCGCACGCTAACACATACACCCATACACACATATTCTCCCTGTCTGTCTGTCTGTCTGTCTGTCTGTCTGTCTGTCTGTCTGTCTGTCTGTCTGTCTGTCTGTCTGTCTGTCTGTCTGTCTGTCTGTCTGTCTGTCTGTCTGTCTGTCTGTGTGTGTGTGTGTGTGTGTCTGTCTGTCTGTCTGTCTGTCCGCCTGCCTGTCTGTAGTGGACCACATACAAGCATAAATGACGTGAAATATTTTGAAATAAAAAAGCATAAGACAGATTGAATGTAACTCGTAGATGTTTTGACAGAGCGGCCATTTTGGGCGCCATCAACCATTCCCGAGAAACTCTTGCAAGCGTATGCAAGAAAAGACAACTCTTACTGGGCCTCTTTATTTGCCCCCCTTCGACCACCAATCGGTCTCAAACAGACGAGAACACACGACAGAAGCTTTGCATGTGCTATAGATATAAGTATTACCTCGAAGCAAGCCACAGCCACAGGCTACAACAGAAAACAGAAAGAATTTCTCTATTCTGTCCTCTCCTTTATGATTTGTATGATGCCCATGAAAACAGAGGGAAGGTGTGTGTGTGTGTGTGTGTGTGTGTGTGTGTGTGTGTGTGTGTGTGTGTGTGTGTGTGTGCGTTAGAGAAACACCAGAAATATCACTTTGTACTTGGCACCACTAAAAACAAAAAAGCGACTACTTTCTTCTGCCGTCTCTTTTACTACTGATGCTATAACGAAAGCAAATACATTTTAACCGTAATACTTTATTTAAAATAGCGACACAAAACTATCAAATGTAAATTATTGGCACTACTGAAAACGGCATTGATTGTATTCAATTAGTTTTCTTTTTCACAAGAAACTGTATAGCTCATATCAAAACAAAAAACCGCTCTAAAAAGACCCGTGAAGAGAGACGCACGAGCAGCATCACCACAAGGCACCTAGTGTATCTCTCTTGCATGAAAAGTGTGGACGAAGATAACAGTTATACAGAATCTTTCTCCTTTCACTTTTCTGAGACAGTATCTTTTATCTTCACTGGTCTGGTGTTTGCTCAGCCCAGCTGCACCCAAAATAATTTGAAAAAATTATTCGTCCCCGTTCTGTTGCTTACGATTTTTAATGGGCATGTTGTGCTCTTGAAAAGACTTGAAATATTTCGTTCGGTGGATGAAGTTACTACTATTCGGAAACAAAATGCATATAACATTATGAAACAAGTTAAAACAGTTTACAACTTTCCAAATCTTGGAAAATCACGAGTGGACGACATTTTCCAATTAGCTGATAGTATATATACTATGCATGCAAGTGCAAACGATTACATTTTTTTCTAAGCTTACTGAAAATGTCAACTTAGTCAAGTAATTCACAATTACTCTAACATGAAAACTGTCGTACAATCCTTATTTACCGTTTACACCGGCCTGCCGGCAGAGGTTTGCACAACGAAACGTAGCGTAGCTAAGCGCACCGCACCACACCACATCACACCGCACCGCACCATACCATAACACACCACACCCCATCACACCGCACCGCACCGCACCACACTACACCATACCACATCACACTGCACCGCACCGTACCGCACCAAACCACATCACACCGCACCGCACCACCCCACATCACACAGCCCCGCACCACATCGCCCTTCACCACACCACACCGCCCCACCCCGCCCCGCCCCACACCGCACCATTTCACACCGCACCACATCACACCGCACCACATCACACGGCACCACATCACACCGCACTGCACCACACCGTTTCACACCGCACCGCACCATAACACACAACACCACACCACACCACATCACACCGCCCCGCTCCGCACCGAACAACACCACACCATAACACACCACACCACATCACAGCGCACCGCACCACACCGTTTACACCGCACCGGACCATAACACACAACACCATACCACACTACATCACACCGCCCCGCCCCGCACCTCACGGCACCACATCACACCACACCGCATCGCACCACAACATTACCACCACACCACACCAATCACATCAAACCACATAACATCATATCACACCACACCAAACCACATCACACCACACCGCACCGCACCGCACCACATCACAACACACCACGTCATACCGCATCATACCACACCACACCGCACCGCATCACACCATATCACACCACGCCACACCACATCACACCACATCGCACCACATCGATCCACATCACACCACAACTCACCGCACATCACACCACATCACACCGCATCACACCATATCGCACCACACCGCATCACAACACATCACACCGCATCACACCACACTACACCGCATCACACTACAATACACCGCATCACACCATATCACACCACACCAAACCACACCACACGATACCACACAATAACACACCACATCCCACCGCAGCACACCGCATCACACCACATAAAAACTACATCACATCACACCAAACCACACCGCACAACACCACGCCATAACACACCACACCACATCAAACCACACCGTCTTACACCGCAACGCACCGCACCACACCACAATGTTTCACACCGCACCATACCACCCCACAACACACCACACCACACCACAATGTTTCACACCGCACCACACCACACTATATCACACCACACCACACCACATCACACCGCCCCGCCCCGCCCCGGCCCACACCGCCCCGCCCCGCACCGCACCGCATCGCATCGCACAACACGACACCACACCATTACCACCACACCACACCAAATCACACCACACCACACCACATCACACCGCACCGCACCACATCACACCACACATCACACTACATCACACCACATCAAACTGCACCACACTGCATCACATACACCACACTGCATCCATCACACCGTATCACACCACACCAAACCACACCACACCAAACCACATCACACCCTTTCACACCACACCGCACCACACATCACACCACACCACACCACACCGCATCACACATTTCACACCACACCTAACCACACCACACCACCCCGTCTCACACTATATCACATCACACCACACCGCATTACACCACATCAAACCACATCAGTCCACAACACACCACACTGCAACGCACCACACCACACCACATCACACCACACCGCACCGCACCGCACCGCACCGCACCGCACCGCACTGCACTACACCGCATCACACCGCATCACACCGCAAACACCACACCACATCACACCGCACCGCACCACATGCAGTGTGCATGAGACCGCATCAGATCGCATCACACCGCACGGCATCACATCACATCACACCGCAGCACACCACACCACACCGCACAACACCACACCACACTGCACAACACCACACCACACTGCACAACACCACACGGCACAGCACCACATGGCATCACACCACACCGCACCACACCGCACCACACCAAACTACACTGCTCCACACCACACTGCATCACACCACACCACACCGCACGACACCGCACCACACCACACCGCACCACACTGCACTGCATCACTCCGCATTACACCGCATCACACCACACCACACCAGACCGCACCACACCACACCGCACCAAACCACACCACTCCGAACCACACCACCTCACACCACACCACTCCACACCACATTGCACCGCACCGCACCACACCACATCACACCGCACTGCACCGCACAACACAACACCACATCACACCGACTGCACCGCACCACACCACGTCGCATGGAACCACACCACACCGAACCCCAATACACCGAACCACACCACACCACACCACACCTCTCCACACCACACTGCACCGCACCACACCACACCACACCACATCACACCACACTGCACCGCACCGCACAACAGCACTTCACACCGCATCGCAAAGAACCACACCACATCGAACCACACCAAACTGCACCGCACCGCACAACACAACTTCACACCGCATCACACCGAACCACACCACACCGCACCGAACCACACCACACTGCACCGCACCACACCGCATCACACCGAACCACACCACACCACACCACACCACATCACACCGCACCGCACTACACCACACCGACCCACACCACACCGCACCACACCACACCACACTGCACCGCACCTCACCACACCGCATCACACCACACCACACCGCACCGCCAAACACCGCACCACACCGACCCACACCACACCGCACCACACCAACCCACACCACACCGCACCACACCACACCACACAACACCACATCGCACCACAAAGCACCACACCTCATCACACCGCACCGCACCACACCGCACCACACCGCACCACACCGCACCACACCGCACCACACCAAACTACACCACACAACACCACACCACATCACACCACACTACACCACACCACACCGCACCACACCACACAGCACCGCACCGCACCACACCTCACCACACCGCACAGCACCACACCGCACCACACCGCACCACACCAAACTACACCACACCACACCACATCACACCACACTACACCACACCACACCGCACCACACCACACACCACCAAACCAAACCACGCCACACCGACCCACACTGCACCACACCACAACGCACCTCACCACACCACACCACACCATACCACACCACACCGCACTGCACCGCACCGCACCGCACCACACCACACCGCACCGCACCGCACCACACCGACCCACACCACACCGCACCACACTGACCCACACCACACCGCTCCACACCACACCGCACTACACCACACCGCACCACAGAACACCGCACCGCACCTCACCGCACTGCACTGCACCTCACCACACCGCACCGCACAACTCCAAACCGCACCACACCACAACGCACCACACCACAACGCACCACACCAACCCACACCACATTACACCGCACCGCACCGCACCACACCACACCGCACTACAACGCACCACACCGCACTGCACCACACCACATCACATCGCACGGAACCACACCACACGGAACAACACCACACCGAAACACACCACACTACACCGCACCACACCACACCGCACTACACCGCACCACACCGCACCGAACCACACCAAACCGCACCGCACCACACCCCACCACACCACACCACACCACACCACATCGCACCACACCGCACCGCACCACACCACACCACAGCGCACCGCACCACACCACACAGCACCGCACGACACCACACCACACCGCACGACACCACACCGCACCACACCGCACCGCACCACACCACACCACAGCGCACCGCACCACACCACACAGCACCGCACCGCACGACACCACACCACACCGCACCACACCACACCGCACGGCACCACACCACACCACACCACACCGCACCGCACCGCACGACACCACACCACACCGCACCACACCACACCACACCGCACGGCACCACACCACACCACACCACACCACACCACACCACACCACACCGACCCACACCACACCACGCCGCACCGCACCGCACCGCATCACACCACACCGCACCACACCGCACTGCACTGCACCGCACCACACCTCACCACACCACACCACAGTGCATCACACCGCACCGCACCGCACGGTATCACACCTCACCACATCACACAACACCGCACCGCACCGAACCACACCACACTGCACCGCAGTGCACCGCACGGTATCACACCGCACTACACCACACAACACCGCACCGCACCGAACCACACCACACAGCACTGCACCACACCGCATCCCACCACACCACACCACACTGCACTGCAACACACCACACCGCACCGCACCACACCACACCACATCGCACCAAACCGCACCGCATTGCACTGCAACACATCACACCGCAACGCACCGAACCACACCCCACTGCACCACACCACACCGCACCGCACCACACCACACCGAACCACACCACACCGCATCACACCGAACCACACCACACTGCAAAGCACCACACCGCACTACACCGCACCACACCGCACTGCACTGCACCACATCACATTGCACCGCACCGAACCACACCACACTGCATCACATCACACTGCACCACATCACACCGCACTGCACCGAACCACATCACACCGCACCACACTACACCGCACCACACCGCACTGCACCGAACCAGATCACATCACACCACACCACACCACACCGCACTGCACCGAACCTCATCACATCACACCACACCACACCACACTGCACTGCACCACATCACACTGCACCACACCGAACCACACCACACTGCACCACATCACACCGCACTGCACCGAACCACATCAAACTGCACCACACCACACCGCACCGCACCACACCGCACCGCACCACACATCACCGCATCACATCACATCACACCGCATCGCACCATATCACGCCACACCACACTACATCACACCACACCACACCGCATCACATCACATCACACCGCATTACACCTAATCACACCACACCACACTACACCACACCACACCGCACCACACATCACACCACACCACACCGCATCACACCATATCACACCACACCACACTACATCACACCACACCACACCGCATCACATCACACCACACCGCATCACACCATATCACACCAATCCACACGACACCGCACCACACATCACACCACACCACACCACACCGCACCACACCGCACCACACCACGCATCCCACCGCATCACACCATACCACGCATCACACCACACCACGCATCACACCGCATCACACCGCACCACACCACACCACACCGCATCACACCGCATCACACTACATCACACCACAACCACAACGCATCACACCACATCACACCACACCAAACCACACCGCATCACACCACACTACACTGCATCACACCGCATCACACTACATCACACCACAACCACAACGCATCACTCCACATCACACCACACCAAACCACACCGCATCACACCACATCACACCACACCAAACTACACCAAACCGCATCACATCACACCACATCACACCGCATCACACAACATCACACCACACTGCATCACACCGCATCACACCACATCACACCACATCACACCACACCGCATCACACCGCATCACACCACACCACACCACACCAAACCACACCACACCGCATCACACCACACCGCATCACACCACACCGCATCAAACCACATCACACCGCACCGCATCACACCACACCGCATCACACCACATCACACCAAACCACATCACACCGCATCACACCACACCGCATCTCACCACATCAAATCACACCACATCACACTACACCACATCACACCACACCAAACCACACCGCATCACACCGCAGCACACCACACCGCATCACACCACACCAAACCAAACCACACCGCATCACACCACATCACACCACACCACATCACACCACACCAAACTACACCACACCGCATCACACCACATCACACCACACCACATCACACCACACCAAACTACACCACACCGCATCACACCACACCGCATCACACCACATCACACCACACCACACCGCATCACACCACACCAAACCACACCACACCGCATCACACCACACCAAACCACACCACACCGCATCACATCATACCACACAGCATCACACCACACCACGCATCACACCACACCACACCAAACCACACCACACCGCATCACGTCACATCACACCACACCACGCATCACACCGCATCACATTGCACCACACATTACACCACTTCACCCCGCATTGCACCATATCACACCGCATCATACGTGACACCACATCACACTGCATCACACCATATCACACCAATCCACACATCACGCCGCATCACACCGCATTGCACCATATCACACCGCATCATACGTGACACCACATCACACCGCATCACACCAATCCACACATCACGCCGCATCACACCGCATCACACATCGCACCACTTCACACCGCATCACACCATATCACACCAATCCACACCACACCGCACCACATCACATCATATCGCATTACACCACGTTCACCACACCACCATACCACATGGCACTACTCAATAAAATATAACACGACACAACCTAACATGGCATAACGTAACAAAGTATAACTCAATTTGACTCTGGATGACATACTTTGGTACAACTCAACGCAAGGCAACGCAAATCAACACCACAGAACAACAATATAACATTAACATAATGTAACGTAAAGTAACATAACGTAATGTAACGTTATATAACATAGCCTAGCCTAGCCTAGCCTAGCATAGCATAGCCTAGCCTAGCCTAGCATAGCATAGCATAGCATAGCATAGCATAGCATAGCATAGCATAGCATAGCATAGCATAGCATAGCTAAGCTAGCATAGCATAGCATAGCATAGCATAGCATAGCATAACATAACATTACATTTCTTCACACAACACAGGATGACATCACTTTTCCCGGTTAGGAGACAGTGGCCCGTATTCACAACGGCGATTTATCTTTTTAACACTCGATTTATCCCCTAGCCCCGCGTTATCCTGATCGGTTAGATAAGGTACGCTCGTCAGAGGATCCTAGGTTGCGCTTTGCTATATATACTGGTTTCCAGCCAAGGGAGAGCGAAACAGGCAGTTGGAATCGTCTGAGTTTAGAGATAAATCGGAGTTAAAATAAATCGCCGATAAATCGCCGTTGTGAATACGGGCCAGTACGTGTAACTGATAAGTCAACGGCGATAAGTTCATAATAACAGATTCAAACTTTGAAGTGCTGGTGACGCCACGAAAATATGGAACAACTCTAGTTACCTTGTTTGTCTTCTTCCCTTACGGTAATTCATACATGTAGATATAGATACGCTTAAAGAAGTCCCAGATTTATACATTGCATAAACCCCCACCCACACACGTGTACATACACAAACACACACACACACTCATACACATACACACACACACTCTCACACACACACACATACATACACACACACACACACACACACACACACACAGTAACAATAACAATAACACTAACACTAACACAGTATTCTCTGCTCTTCTAGGCACGACTACACGTACAGGCAGATGATGGTTTGGCAGGTGGACGACGCGTCTACCACCATGGTGTCGAGGACTCCTGGCACCAGGTCGACCAAGTCGCTGCCCATGTCCATCAGCAGGCAACGTTCGGTGCCGCATCCCCAGCTGGGCCGTCTGCGACACATCCAGGAGTGCGTGAAGCCACAGTTGGAACCGTCCACGCATCGCCACAATAGTGTGCAGCGTCTGCAGCCCGCGCACGTGCCAATGGTACTCAGCAAAGTAAACATTCGCTTGTAGGAACTGCACGTGAAGCACGTACATGCCGGGTTAAGTCTCTGGTTTGGTTTAACTTTTTTCTGTTTATTTACGTATTTGAAAAAAAGTTTTTATTGAGAGGAGGTTAGATGTGGGGGGTTTTCCCGGGAGTGCGTAAATGTAAGAGTTACGTGTGTGTGTGTGTGTGTGTGTGTGTGTGTGTGTGTGTGTGTGTGTGTGTGTGTGTGTGTGTGTTCCATCTTTTATAATCGTAGCCAGTATCTGATAGATCTAATAGAAACAGTAATATATACAATGGGTATCTACCCGAATTTCCATACACCATCAGATTTGGAGTCTGCGTGGGCAAATTGAAAAAGCGTTTTAAGGCTTGTAAATGTATTGATTCCACAACGTAACACTGGCTAAGGCCCCATGTCTCATAAGTAGCCTATACTACAAAATTGACTGCACCTGAGCATCAAATGAATTGAAATATACATGCGGTGAAATGCAATTCAGTTTCCTCAGACTCTTGGTTACTTGTATCATACTTCTTCTCGCTCGTTGAACAAGATATGTTTGCATAACATTAAAAGATAGTGTGGATGTGAACAATGCGCCAACGTACCGGTATTCATTCACACTTTCAAGCCTTTCAGTACCCAAAAACCATCACATGTTCACCTAAATATCCTCCACTACAAAACACAATAACCTTTGTTTTTTCATGATACACCTGAAGGCCGACAGCAACCGTCCCTTTCTTTAAGTTAAGCTGGTTTTGTAAGCCAACCACAATCCGAAATAAGAACAATGTCGTCTGCATACATTAGTACGCAGATCGATATTACGTGATATATTTTGCAACATAGTTCACCATGAGTGAAAAAGTATTGGACACACTTGAATACCTCTATTCAGGAATAAATTACCCTATTCTTTTTTCTTGCATTCGGCCCCAGAGATTACACCATTGCACTAATTATTCTAGTTACATACATTCATCCGAGCTTAGAAGCAGAAAAAGCGACAAGTTGAGCGACAGTGGCTGCGTTCTGGTTTGACTGTTCACAAAGAATTTTTTTGTTCTTTCAAGCACAAGATCAATCGTCTAGTCGATACGGCTAAGACAGTGTACTTCAATGCAAAGATATGTGCTTCTACCACTGCGGTCAGTTATTTTCCGTCACGAACAGGCTAATGAACAAGACCCGTTGTATTACTCTCCCTTTTTGACTCACATGCGAAGCAAAAGTGAGTCTATGTGAGTCCGGGCGTCCGGGCGTCCGGGCGTCCGGGCGTTCGGGCGTCCGAAAACATTAACGTTGGATTTTTCTCGGAGACTATTAAGTCTATCAATACCAAATGTGGCATGATGGTGTATGATGACAAGGCCTCAAAAAACATACATAGTGACTTGTCCTTGCTTCAAGGTCAAGGTCTCAGGGGCCGTAAATGTTGTCTAAAAAACAGTCATTTTTCACATTTTCTCAATTGTCTCTGAAGTTTTTGAGATTGGATACCTGACCTATATATGGTATATAGGACAAAGTAATCCCTATATTTTGATACCAGTTTGGTTGACCTTGCTTCAAGGTCAAGGTCACAGGAGCTCTTCAAAGTTGGATTGTATACATATTTTGAAGTGACCTTGACCCTGAACTATGGAAGATAACTGTTTCAAACTTCATAATTATGTGGGGCACATGTTATACTTTCATCATGAGACACATTCGGTCACATATCATCAAGGTCAAGGTCACTTTGACCCTTATGAAATGTGACTAAAATGGGGTAGTGAACCACTAAAAGTGACCATATCGCACGGTAGAAAGTGCCAATAAGCACCATTGTGCTTCCTATGTCTTGAATTAACAGCTTTGTGTTGCATGACCTTGGATGACCTTGACCTTGGGTCAAGGTCACGTGTATTTTGGTAGGAAAAATGTGTAAAGCATTTCTTAGTGTATGATGTCATTGGTAGGTTTAGTTGTTTGACCTTGACCTTGAAGGGCACCTGAAGGTCAAGGTCATGTAAAGGTCAAGGTCAAGCATGTGAGTCGTATGGGCTTTACCCTTCTTGTTCACCAATGTCGTTGTTGCCTCAGATGTTTTGTGACTTTTTTTGTCCAAGGTGACCGATATTCGAAGCAACGTTGACATGTCTGCTGATGCAGGTGCGCCTGTTAGTGATGGCCCAGTATTCTTCAGGGGTACTCCCCTCCTTCAGTTCAGCCCGGTTGAGGCTAGTGCGTTCCTCAAGACCATCCACAGTATGAACCCTACCTCCTGTGACCTTGACCCTGTTCCCACACCCCTCTTAGTTGAGTGTATTGACGAGATCCTACCTGTCCTGACACAGATGATCAATGATTGCTTCCGGACTGGCACCTTCCCTAGTGGAGTGAGGGGTGTCCGAAAGTTGACAGCCAGACGTGATGGTGTGATCAAGCCCACCAACTCGATCCTGTTGACCTTTGGTACGCCCACTCTCCCTTCCTTTGTGATGGCCAGCTACCTTCGAATTGTTGTTGACCCTTTTATCCCCAACCCACTAAGTTGTTTTAAATGCCAGGAGTTCGGCCTCTTGCAGTCGCGCTGCCCGCTGTGGGCGATGCGGTGGTGATGACCACACCGATGATGGCTGCCGCAACACCCCGAAATATGCTAACTGTCCTGGCTCTCACCCGTCTTTCTCTCGCGACTGTCCCAAGTGGCAGCACGAGAGAGAGATCCAGAGGGTGAGAGTCGCGAAGAACTTACCCTTTCCAGAGGCGAGACGGCTTGTGGATCCTGCGACGAGGCAAAGTCTGTGGCTTGCCAAACCACGTCACATGGCTGAAGGGTGACAAGCCGAAATCTGTATCGGAGTCGGTCTCACCTGCCGTCCAGACGACTTCTGGAGAGACGCCCAGGAAGGTATCCAAGCCACATGAATCGTCTTGGCCGCCTACCAAAGCGCCCAAGAAGTCTGAGAAGCGAGCTCCACTGACGAAAGACCGGCTTTCGAAGGGGGAGCGTGACCCATTGCAGCAGCACAACCGGTTCAGTGCGCTGCAGGCCTATGAGGAAATGGAGACGGGAGATCCTGTCTCTCCGGCTCCTCAGAGCCATGTCCACTCCCCGAAAAAGACATGAGCACTGTTGTTCAGTGGAGCTGACAAACATTTGAGGGCTAATTTTTAGGAGATTTTACTCCTCATATCGTCACTTGTTCCCCTTGTTCCCTGTTTACAAGAGACTCTGATAATATCTTGTGATAAAGTCTCTTTACGTAGATTTACTACCATTTCGTCTTCTTCTTCGGAAAGAGCTGTAGGTGGGAGGGGGTGTGTGTTCTGGTGGGAAATATTCCTCATGGTCTTGTCTCCCTGTCCACTCCGCTGCAGGCAGTGGCTGTGCGGGTGACACTTCACAGACCCACCCCCAGCTCCTCTTTATATCGTGCCGATTTAGAAGATTTGATTTCTCAGTTACCACCACCTTTTCTGTTACTTGGGGATTTTAATAGCCATAACCCCTTGAGGGCGGTCATATCACTGACGCTCGTGGCAAACGTTTAGAAAAGTTCATCTGTGATAATGATTTATATCTTTTTAACACTAAGCAACCTACTTATCTCCATCCTGTCTCTGGGTCATTTACCGCCATCGACCTCAGTCTCTGTTCTCCTTCTCTGGCCGTGGTTTTTTCCTGGCAGGTGCGGGAGGACTCTCATGGGAGTGACCATTTCCAGTCATGTTGACAACTGCCAGACCCTCTGCTGCTCAGAGGCCGTCTCGGTGGAAACTCCAGGCAGCCGACTGGACTCTCTTTCGATCCCTCTGTGAGACTCGGCTCAGTGTTGAAGCATTCGATGGCGGTGATGACCCTGTAGGTTATTTTACAACTGTGTTAAATGAAATTGCCCACCTTTCCATCCCTCAGACCTCGACAGCACCACGACGGGTGCATCGTCCCTGGTTTAACCAGGAGTGTCGAGAGGCTCTTCGTCAGAGAAACAAGGCTCTTTCGAAGAAGCCCATGCCCCGAGAATCTTCGCCGTATCATCTTGTCCTATCTCCACGCCGTGGGTCATCGGGGTCGACTCCCACATTTTTAAAGTCATTTCCTGCGTGATCGCTCGTTTCAAGTCAGCGTTGGACCGGTTTTGTCAGAGTTCTATCCCCAGGAAATGGGTGTCCCTCAGGGCAGCATTCTGAGTGTGACACCGTTTAGTGTAAAGAATAACAGTATCGTGGTGTCTTCCTCCAGGAATTCACTTTTTTATGTGGATGATTTTTTAATCGTTTGCCATGCCAAGAGCATGGATTTTATTGAGAGGCAGCTGCAACTGTCTCTCAATCGTCTTGTGGATTGGTCGGGTTTGAATGGTTTTTAATTTTCTTCATCGAAAACTGTGTGCATGCACTTTTGTGCATGTCGCAGATTACACCATGATCCTGTTTTGCTTCTAGATGCATTTCCTTTACCTGTCGTGGAGGAAACCAAGCTTCTTGGAATCCTCTACGACAGGCGTTTAACTTTTATACCGCATCCTAAATATTTACGTATCAAATGTACCAGGGCACTAAACCTACTGAAGAGTTGTTGCTCACTACCACTGGGGAGGAGGAAGCAGTGTTTTAATACTCCTCTATCGTGCCTTGGTGCACTCCAAACTTGACTACAGTTGTTTTGTGTATGGGTCAGTTCGCAAGTCGTACTTGTCGATGCTTGACCCAATACACCATCAGGGTTTACGATTAGTCCTCGGTGCCTTCCGCACCTCTCCTGTGGAGAGTTTACATGCGGAGGCACGCGAGCCTCCACTTCATTTACGTAGGCGCAAGCTTGCGTTACAATACATTTTTTGACTCACATGCGAAGCAAAAGTGAGTCTATGTACTCACCCGTTTCGTCCGTCCGGGCGTCCGGGCGTCCGGGCGTCCGGGCGTCCGGGCGTCTGGGCGTCCGGGCGTCCGTTTAAAACTTTAACGTTGGATTTTTCTCGGAGACTATTAAGTCTATCAACACTAAAATTGGCATGATGGTGTATGATGACAAGGCGTCAAAAAACCTACATAGTGACTTGACCTTGCTTCAAGGTCAAGGTCGCAGGGGCCATAAATGTTGTCTAAAAAACAGCTATTTTTCACATTTTCTCAATTTTCTCTGAAGTGACCTATATATGGTGTATAGGGCAAAGTAATCCCTATCTTTTGATAACCGTTTGGTTGACCTTGCTTCAAGGTCAAGGTCACAGGAGCTCTTCAAAGTTGGATTGTATACATATTTTGAAGTGACCTTGACCCTGAACTATGGAAGATAACTCTTCCAAACTTCATAAAATTGTAGTACACATGTTATACTTTCATACTAGGTCAGCCGTGTTGTCCGTCCGGGCGTCTGGGCGTCCGTCCGGGCGTCTGTCCGGGCGTCCGGGCGTCTGGTCGTCCTGTAATCCGTAAAAAAACTTTAACGTTAGATTTTTCTCGGAGACTATTAAGTCTATCAACACCCACTTTGGCATGATGGTGTAGGATGACAAGGCCTCACAAAAATACATAGTGACTTGACCTTGCTTCAAGGTCAAGGTCACAGGAGCTCTTTAAAGTTGGATTGTATATATATTTTGAAGTGACCTTGACCCTGAACTATGGAAGATAACTCTTCCAAACTTCACAACATTGTAGTACACATGTTATACTTTCATACTAGGTCACTCGTGTCGTCCGTCCGGACGTCCGGGCGTCTGGGCGTCCGGGCGTCCGGGCGTCCGTTACAAACTTTAACGTTGGATTTTTCTCGGAGACTATTAAGTCTATCAACACCCAATTTGGCATGATGGTGTATGATGACAAGGCCTCAAAAAACATACATAGTGACTTGACCTTGCTTCAAGGTCAAGGTCGCAAGGGCCGTAAATGTTGTCTAAAAAACAGCCATTTTTCACATTTTCCCAAGTTTCTCTGAAGTCTTTGAGATTGGATACCTGACCTATATATGGTATATAGGGAAAGTAATGCCTATCATTTAATACCAGTTTGATTGACCTTGCTTCAAGGTCAAGGTCACAGGATCTCTTCAAAGTTGGATTGTATACATATTTTGAAGTGACCTTGACCCTGAACTATGGAAGATAACCGTTTCAAACTTAATAAGTATGTGGGGCACATGTTATACTTTCATCATGAGACACATTTAGTCACATATCATCAAGATCAAGGTCACTTTGACCCTTATGAAATGTGACCAAAATGGGGTAGTGAACCACTAAAAGTGACCATATCTCACCTTGAAGGTCACCTGAAGGTCAAGGTCATGTAAAGGTCAAGGTCAAGCATGGGAGTCGTATGGGCTTTGCCCTTCTTGTTGTCCATCTTTGTCAGCTACAGTGTGGGGGGCACTGAGGTCGCCTTCTGCCGGGTCCCTAGCCATAAGCCGTCAAATTTTGAACAGTTTTGTTGTTTTTGCTGTGGTCTTAGGTTTAGTTGGTGCTGTTGCTATGGATTTTCTCCCACTTGTGTTGGGTGGAGTGTTTCCCTTTGACTGCATTTTGCTGGTCTGTGGTGCTTGCGGTGATGATTGTGATGTGAGATGTTTTGCTTGTTCTTGTGCATATTTGCTTGTGTTGGTGTTGCCTGTGATGTGCTGTGGAGGCTGAGGTTTACAGAGAGTGTGTGTGCGTGCGAGTGTGCTGTTTCTTTTAATATGTAATTATCCCATCACATTATTTTTATGTATTCTTCTATTATGATTATTATTGAAGATTTTTTTTACTCACATGCGAAGCAAAAGTGAGTCTATGTACTCACCCTTTTCGTCCGTCCGGGCGTCCGGGCGTCTGTAAAAAACTTTAACGTTGGAGCTCTTCAAGGTCAAGGTCACTTTGACCCTTATGAAATGTGACTAAAATGAGGTAGTGAACCACTAAAAGGGACTATATCTCATGGTAGAAAGTGCCAATAAGCACCATTGTGCTTCCTATGTCTTGAATTAACAGCTTTGTGTTGCATGACCTTGGATGATCTTGACCTTGGGTCAAGGTCACATGTATTTTGGTAGGGAAAATGTGTAAAGCATTTCTTAGTGTATGATGTCATTGGTAGGTTTAGTTGTTTGACCTTGACCTTGAAGGTCACCTGAAGGTCAAGGTCATATAAAGGTCAAGGTCAAGCATGTGAGTCGTATGGGCTTTGCCCTTCTTGTTTAAACTGGGTTTCGGCTTTGTGTGGCTGAACAGTGGAGTAGGTAATGAGAAGCGATTTCTGTCACAGTTTAGACAAAGAATGAAAGATTGCTATTTTCAAGATTGAAATTCGGAAAAT
>JAWQFJ010004689.1:82500-110000 GCA_034096865.1 Theodoxus fluviatilis | reverse complement strand
AGAAAGAAAGAAAGAAAGAAAGAAAGAAAGAAAGAAAGAAAGAAAGAAAGAAAGAAAGAAAGAAAGAAAGAAAGAAAGAAAGAAAGAAAAACGAAAAAAACGAGGAAAGTGCATTTTGGACTGTACGGTTGAGAACTAACACGTAGACAGCACTGCAAGTAAAAATGAGACTGTCTCAGCGGAATGAGAAAGAATCCTCAATCTGAAATAATCTGAGAAGTGTAATTAATCTGTTTCCTTGCTTATTATTATCAATGTGGTTTATATGTATTTATTTATTTTGGACAATCTTTTGCTTCCAAAGCAAAAGTATCCATTCGGAGACAAGAAAAGAAAAGAAAGAAAAACACGCAATATGTTGAATTGTTGCAGATTTTGGAACAAAACTTTTTTTCTAATTTGGGCGCATATTTCAATGGTTTATAGCTTGCTTGTACTTGCTTAGAGTACAGCAAGCAGAATGATTTTTTTCAGCTTACAAAAAACAAACAAGCAAAGCTTTCAATTCATAAAGAAAGACAAACATAGGAAAATCTGTTTGGAAAAGTACTAATAGTGATAATTTTGTTTTGCCTGCTTGATTTTGAAAGAATTTGCGTCGATGAGAATAGCACTCAAAGATCGTCCCGGAATCATTTCGCTGTGACGGTGAATGTCGACTGTTGATTTTATTCCTGTATGCATTTGTTTGCCAAAATTGTCTGTACGCATGGCTGTAGATCTGTGTGTCGGCGCACCTAGTGCATTTTCCCTCTGTATAGAAATGAACATGACAGTTTGTTGCAGAGCGAGGGCTTGTCAATACAGTTTTGGTTAGTCCTCATTTGAAAAGTGATTATTCTAGCCCCCCTCTGCATAGTTCCTTTCTTATCAGCGATTTATTTTTACGATGTTCATTTTCATTTTTTATTTTTAGTGCAAAAGGAATTTTATTTGTTTTCTAATATGGCAATATTGTAAAAATGATATTTTCTTTCCATTAAAATTTTTGCCTTGTTTAGTCCCTTGAAGTTGTGCATTCTTTTGCGATGGAAGAGTCGATCTTGTGCAATGTTGAATGGGTAAAAGCAAAGCAGAAAAATGCACAGTAAAATACCTTCTAAATAGAAGCAACCAAAGCACACATCTCTAATGAAGAACCTCACGAGAAAATGAGGGAAAACCTCCAGCAAATACAGTGGAAGCGGCTTCACATCTGAACGGTTTTGGGGTTTCGAATACATGATCATTTATCCCTCCGGGTTTACTGGAGGTCCTCACAGCTTTATCTGTCTGTCTGTCTGTGTGTGTGCGCGCGCGCGCGCGCGTGTGTGTGTGTGTGTGTGTGTGTGTGAGTCCCGGCTTAACGGCTGATATCTCAAACACTACTGGACGGATTTCCTTGACATTTTGCACACTTACTGGAAGTTAGGTCCGATTGAATGTATCACATTTTCAGAATCGAGGTTTGAAAAGAAAGTGACTTTTTTTAACGTTTTGGTGTTGCAAAGAAGGCAAGGGACGGAACTCTGCCCCGACTCAAGGGAAGTTTTGGCATGTGTACATGATCATTTGACGTCGAATAACGTGACGTAATTTCGAGGAGATTGGACATTGGTGAAGGAGAAAGAAGGTTTTTTTTACTCACATGCGAAGCAAAAGTGAGTCTATGTACTCACCCTTTTCGTCCGTCCGGGCGTCCGTAACAAACTTTAACGTTGGATTTTTCTCGGAGACTATCAAGTCTATCAACACCCAATTTGACATGATGGTGTATGACGACAAGGCGTCAAAAAACATACATAGTGACTTGACCTTGCTTCAAGGTCAAGGTCGCAGGGGCCGTAAATGTTGTCTAAAAAACCCAGCCATTTTTCACATTTTCCCAATTTTCTCTGAAGTTTTTGAGATTGGATACCTGACCTATAAATGGTATATAGGGCAAAGTAATCTCTATCTATTGATACCAGTTTGATTGTCCTTGCTTCAAGGGCAAGATCACAGGAGGTCTTTAAAGTTGGATTGTATACATATTTTGAAGTGACCTTGACCCTGAACTATGGAAGATAACTCTTCCAAACTTCATAACATTGTAGTAAACATGTTATATTTTCATACTAGGTCACCCGTGTCGTCCGTCCGGGCGTCCGTCCGGGCGTCCGTCCGGGCGTCCGGGCGTCCGGTCGTCCTGTAATCCGTAAAAAACTTTAACGGTTGATTTTTCTCGGAGACTATTAAGTCTATCAACACCCAACTTGGCATGATGATGTAGGATGACAAGGCGTACAAAAACATACATGGTGACTTGACCTTGCTTCAAGGTCAAGGTCACAGGAGCTCTTTAAAGTTGGATTGTATACATATTTTGAAGTGACCTTGACCCTGAACTATGGAAGATAACTCTTCCAGACTTCATAACATTGTAGTACACATGTTATACTTTCATACTAGGTCACCCGTGTTGTCCGTCTGGGCGTCCGGGGGTCCGGGCGTCAGGGGGTCTGGGCGTCCTGTCGTCCGTAAAAAACTTTAACGTTTGATTTTTCTCGGAGACTATTAAGTCTATCAACACCCAATTTGGCATGATGGTGTATGATGACAAGGCGTACAAAAACATACATGGTGACTTGACCTTGCTTCAAGGTCAAGGTCACAGGGGCCGTAAATTTAAAAAAACAGCCATTTTTCACATTTTCTCAGTCACATATCATCAAGATCAAGGTCACTTTGACCCTTATGAAATGTGACCAAAATGGGGTAGTGAACCACTAAAAGTGACCATCTCGTGGTAGAAAGTGCCAATAAGCACCATTGTGCTTCCTTTGTCTTGAATTAACAGCTTTGTGTTGCATGACCTTGGATGACCTTGACCTTGGGTGAAGGCCACATGTATTTTGGTAGGAAAAATGTGTAAAGCATTTCTTAGTGTATGATGTAATTGGTAGGTTTAGTTGTTTGAACTTGAACTTGAAGGTCACCTGAAGGTCAAATTCATGTAAAGGTCAAGGTCAAGCATGTGAGTCGTATGGGCTTTGCCCTTCTTGTTATCCCTCCAGGTTTACTGGAGGTCCTCACAGCTTTATGGATTAGCTCACTCGGTAGCGCGTCGAATATTTTTTTGTCACTGGGACATGCTTGGATGTAGGGGATGCGAGTACGGGTTCGAATCCGCACAGAAGCTTTTTTTGACTCACATGCGAAGCAAAAGTGAGTCTATGTACTCACCCTTTTCGTCCGTCCGGGCGTCCGGGCGTCCGGGCGTCCGGGCGTTCGGGCGTCCGGGCGTCCGGGCGTCCGAAAACTTTAACGTTGGATTTTTCTCGGAGACTATTAAGTCTATCAATACCAAATGTGGCATGATGGTGTATGATGACAAGGCCTCAAAAAACATACATAGTGACTTGTCTTTGCTTCAAGGTCAAGGTCGCAGGAGCCATAAATGTTGTCTAAAAAACAGTCATTTTTCACATTTTCTCAATTGTCTCTGAAGTTTTTGAGATTGGATACCTGACCTATATATGGTATATAGGACAAAGTAAGCCCTATCTTTTGATACCAGTTTGGTTGACCTTGCTTCAAGGTCAAGGTCACAGGAGCTCTTTAGAGTTGGATTGTATACATATTTTGAAGTGACCCTGACCCTGAACTATGGAAGATAACTGTGTCAAACTTAATAATTATGTGGGGCACATGTTATACTTTCATCATGAGACACATTTGGTCACATATCATCAAGGTCAAGGTCACTTTGACCCTTATGAAATGTGACCAAAATGGGGTAGTGAACCACTAAAAGTGACCATATCTCATGGTAGAAAGTGTCAATAAGCACCATTGTGCTTCCTATGTCTTGAATTAACAGCTTTGTGTTGCATGACCTTGGATGACCTTGACCTTGGGTCAAGGTCACATGTATTTTGGTAGGAAAAATGTGTAAAGCATTTCTTAGTGTATGATGTCATTGGTAGGTTTAGTTGGTTGACCTTGACCTTGAAGGTCACCTGAAGGTCAAGGCCATATAAAGGTCAAGGTCAAGCATGTGAGTCGTATGGGCTTTGCCCTTCTTTTTGGTTAATGTGTGTATGGTATTCGAGAGAGAGAGAGAGCCACCCCACCCGTTGTTGTACACGTGAGAGGTTACGGGTTCGAACCTTACTTTTTTCTCCCTCTTTTCTCGAGAGGTTACGGGAACCGAACCCGATCTTTTGTTGTTGTTGTTGTTGTTGTTGTTGTTGTTTTGTCTTTTTAAATGCCAAAACCTGGAGGTTTCAGCGCCAGCGGTTTTTATCGTGCCATTGTTTGCTTCAACATTGGTCGAGACATCCGGTGTTGCTCATGTCCCAAGCGTGGTGCCTTGTTTCGACCCTTCACTCTGCTGTCACACATCCTCGACCCTTCACTCTGCTGTCACACATCCTCGACCCTTCACTCTGCTGTCACACATCCTCGACCCTTCACTCTGCTGTCACACATCCTCGACCCTTCACTCTGCTGTCACACATCCTCGACCCTTCACTCTGCTGTCACACATCCTCGACCCTTCACTCTGCTGTCACACATCCTCGACCCTTCACTCTGCTGTCACACATCCTCGACCCTTCACTCTGCTGTCACACATCCTCGACCCTTCACTCTGCTGTCACACATCCTCGACCCTTCACTCTGCTGTCACACATCCTCGACCCTTCACTCTGCTGTCACACATCCTCGCGGTTGCAATACATGCAACACTAGACACAGCTGCACAGCAAAGTGCAATGGGCACCATGCAGTGCAACACAGTACAGTAACAGACAGAACAGCACTGTGCAGGACAGGACAGTGTAGTGCAGTGCAGAAGAGTGCAGTATAATATAGTGCAGTGCAATACAGTGAAATGCTGTCGGTACAGAGCAGCGTAGTTCAGTATTTTACAATGCATTGCATTTCAGTGCAATACAATATATGTACCATACAGTTCGACACGATTCATTCCAAAAGATTTCCACAAAAGGCTGGGATAAAGCTTTCTTGGATGTATTTAGAAGTCAAAAGATTGTGAGCTTTGATAACATTGTAATTTGATAACATATGTAATAACTACACTTCATACATTTCTCTCTCTCTCTCTCTCTCTCTCTCTCTCTTTCTCTCTCTCTGAAAATACCAGCACGATTTAATGGAATATGTGAGTAAGCAGGGCCTAGTGTCAATTACAGGAGAACGCAATTAAAGTTGTTCATCTCCATCATGAATCCCTCTGGATGTTGAAGATAAAAATTGATTCACCGCGTCTCCCTGTGCGTTTTGTAAGAGGCGAATGATTAGGGATATCACGTGTTTGCTTTTTCTAATTCGAACCAACTCTATTGATTTATCGTGATCAATGGCCTTACATAGCCTACATAAGCTGAAATGCTGTAAAATTCCATGCATCCATTCATCAGTCCGTCCGCCCGTCAATCCATCCATCCCCAGCATGAAAGGAAACTAATCGCTGCATGGTATAAATGACCTGTGAGCAGAGATTACATTGTATACTAGAGCCGGCAACTACACGCTTTACGTTGTGTTGCTGTACTGAATGCACTAGCAGACTCATAGCCGAAGACTTCACGTGCTTCCATATGATCCTCGTCAGCAAACGCGATGTATCGATTTCTTGAAAAATACGTTCCATGTTGACTCGTCCATACTTCAGCACCCTGAGCAGGTGAGTGGTTATTGACCCTTCCGTCACTCCCCACTGAGAGCTGTTTCCGTCACTCCCCACTGAGAGCTGTTTCCGTCACTCCCCACTGAGAGCTGTTTCCGTCACTCCCCACTGAGAGCTGTTTCCGTCACTCCCCACTGAGAGCTGTTTCCGTCACTCCCCACTGAGAGCTGTTTCCGTCACTCCCCACTGAGAGCTGTTTCCGTCACTCCCCACTGAGAGCTGTATCCGTCACTCCCCACTGAGAGCTGTTTCCGTCACTCCCCACTGAGAGCTGTTTCCGTCACTCCCCACTGAGAGCTGTTTCCGTCACTCCCCACTGAGAGCTGTATCCGTCACTCCCCACTGATAGCTGTATCCGTCACTCCCCACTGAGAGCTGTTTCCGTCACTCCCCACTGAGAGCTGTTTCCGTCACTCCCCACTGAGAGCTGTTTCCGTCACTCCCCACTGAGAGCTGTTTCCGTCACTCCCCACTGAGAGCTGTTTCTGTCACTTCCTGTCACTGCCAACTTGTAAAAATCGTAAGTTTTACTGGACGACCATTCAGATGCAGGAATACTATTTAAGCTCAGGTTTTGTAAAACATGTGCTAGTCAAGGCATTTTACTGTCTATCGTGAACCGTGACTCTTGACCCGTAAAATAAGTAAAAGGCAATTTTACCCCCTGAGAGATACGATAGAAGTACCTTGCCTCAGGGAGATACCCGTCCACATAGGCACACATGCGCTCACGCGTGCAAGCGCCCGCGCGCGCGCGCGCACGCACACACACACACACACACACACACACACACACATGCGCAAACACATCCATTGCGAGACGTTAGTGGTGCTGAAGAGGAGACCACAGGCAAAACTCGCGTGCACAGTCTGTCAACAAGAGCTGTGTCCAAATCATTGAGCACATCAGCAACTTTCGCAGACACCTTTTGTTGTCAAGAGCAAGCTAATGATCGCTTTAGATCTCTCTCTCTCTCTCTCTCTCTCTCTCTTGCAAGAAAAGTATCCTACATCATCAATGTTGATATGTTGTGATTTTAACGCCAGGACTGGCTGTTTGAACATCCACAGTAATTTAGATGATGAGAAAGAGTGAACTGCTGATGGTGTTGAGGACTGCAAATGTCCTGAGAATAGGCTACTGCGAATCGAAACTCGCAGGATCCAGTCGAAAACCAGTTTGGGAGGATTTTAATGAATTTGTGCAGTATTTACCACATGTGTATTTTGAATGGCAGTACAAGTAAAGACAGAGCTTGACCTATTTTTCCCCACACGGGAATAGTGTTATTGACTATGGTATAATAAGACAAACAGTGCCAGGTTAGATGTAAACTTCAGTATTGGGAAAATATTTATTGAGTCATACGCCTCTTGAAATAGGTGTTTTTAAGAACACTGCCCATTATGACAAGTACAACAAGGAAACTGTGACCAAATGTATCTGGGTAAGCAATAAAGCTCCGAAAGTAGAACAAAATATACAGAGCTGAATTTCGGACCAGACTTGACCAAATATATCAGACGGCTGACAGAGATATTGATATGGCTCTGCATGATTTTATCTAAACACTTATCTCTAATGCTGATTGTATGCTACGCACCGTATCTACAGGTCCACATAGAGGAAGAGGTTCTCCTGCGTGGTTTGATCTTGAGTGCCGGTGCGCCAAACAAAATGCAAGACAAGCATTGATAAAGACTAAGAAGAGCTGCTCTGTATATGATAATAATAAATATGTATATCTAAGAAATCAACGCAAGAAACGCATACGAGAAAAGAAAGGATTTTATAAGAAAACGACATGTCTAGCCCTAATGAACAGTTTAAGAAACTCAACACCCTTCTGGCCTCTGGTGAAACGCATTAGGACTAAACGGCCAAACCTTCCTCCGATTGACCTAAATGAGTGAAAAAAGGTACTTCCAATGTCTGTTTAACCAGAACAGAGGTAGAACGTTTACAGATGTAGGGTGCGTGGACATTCAGCATGATGAACTTGATTCTCCTGTAAGAATAGAGGAAGTGAGATGTGCTATAGCACGCATAAGCCATAAACGACCTCCAGGCATTGATGACGTTCCAGGAGACTACCTGAAACTGGCACCCAACTACGTGTCACCCTTTCTTACTACTCTCTCTAACATTCTTTACGAGAAGCAGTGCTTTCCCAAGACCTGGAAAAAATCGGTCATCGTGCCCCTACACAAAAGTGGAGACAGGCTAGACCCTGCTAATTACAGAGGCATATCGTTATTGTGCAGTGTTAGTAAGGTATTCATGACTGTTCTGACAAATCGTCTACGTGACTGGGCAGATGAAAACAACAAATTCTGTATAAAACAGGCAGGGTTCCAAAAGGATCATTCAACTATTGACCACGTGTTTACGCTCTATTGTATGGCTGCCAAACATGTTTATGGGAGCGCACGAGGTAAACTGTATGCAGCGTTTGTTGACTACCGAAAGGCTTTTGACTCCGTTGACAGGCATTGCTTCTGGATGGTTCTGGAAAAGTTGGGTCTTTCCACATAATTTCTTGAAATGCTCAAAGCTATATACACACATGTGCAAGCATGTGTGCGTTGGGATGGTGCCGTGTCCGAATTTTTAAAGTGTCCCGTTAGCATAAAACAAGAGGCAATTGAGTTCCCGACAATATTTTGTCTATATATGGAATATATTGCAGAGTATATCCGCCACCAGGGGCAACATGGTTTGCAGCTACTGCCTGGGTCGACTGATATTTTTCCCCTTATTTTTGCAGATGACGTAGTCTTACTCTCCACCACACCACCAGGTTTGCAACGTCAAATAGAAAATTTGTACGGTGTGTCTGCAGAACTTGGCCTAATCGTAAACATTGATTAAAACCAAAGTAATGGCGTTTCTAAAAGGTCGATTTCTGAGCCGAAGCGACAAATGGAATCTGGGAAGTAAAGCACTGGAGGTAGTCAACCAGTATAAATACTTCGGTTTTTCTTTCACAACCAAACTTTCCCTATCTTTCGCTCTTGACATTCAGGTGATGAAGGCCAAGAGTAAAACAGTCCAGCTTCTGAAAACAATGTGGAGTCTTAACACTCTCAACACAAGCGTGTTTTTTTCCGACTGTATGATGCCCAAGTGCAGCCTTCCTTGCTCTATGGTTCGGATCGAGCTGTGGGGAGTTCAAAGAAGACATTGGCTGCGCTCGATTTGTCCGCCGGAATCCGCCGGCGGGCGAGACGGGGCACCGGCGGGTTTTTGTTGCGCTCGATTTCTTCAGGTCACGTGACCGGCGGATCACCCGGGGAATCGCCGGGTCCGCCGTCAGGTTTTCTGAGGCGAACGAAGATCCAAGATGGTGACGACAAGACTAGGCTTTTTTGTTTCATGACGATTCGACACTGAAAATATTCTATAATTCGTTCTCCGCTGATTTTTTTTTATGCGTGCTAACTGATATAAGGTTTAGAGCTTGAATTTTCAATGATATTACGCTTACAACTCGCTTTTTCGCTTACAACTGTCATGAGGTCAGCGCGTGATCACGGGCTGACCTCATGACAAGCTGGCCAATGAGATGCAAGGAACGAAACGGCCATCTCTTTCCGTGGTTTTCATTGGTTCGAACACTGGAGTTGTAAGCGAAAAAGAACTTGTGTAATATCGAAAATTCAAGCTCTAAACCTAATATCAGCTAGCACGCATAAAAAAAATCACATCTAAGTAAACCAGCCAGCCTAGTACTGTGAACAGATTTGAAAGCGACAGCAAGAAAACAATTTAAAAAACCTCGAACACTCAGGTCTAATCTAAGCGAAAGAACTTGTCACTGTGTACCAACCAAGCCCCTTGGAACCGACGCGCCGCCAAGCGGCGGCAAGGGAGATAATTTCCAAAAAGGTCGCTCATTGAAGTATATTCCGATTTTTTCTTTATTGTGTGTACGATATGTGGTTGACGGTGAGAAATCCTGCATTAAGTTCGAATTGAAAATTCTCTCGCGAAGGGACGTAACTCTACATTCTGACCTCCCTTTGCGTAAAGGAAAATCGCTCGAGTGCGTGGTCTTAGTGTATAATTATAGGGTCTTTGACTGCACCTAGGCTCAGGAGTCACTTATCAGGGCATAGGTAGTGGTAATGAAAATGTTCAATTTACACAATAACCTCAAACCTTACCATAAACCAAGAAGACAGCACATTTCCTCATCATCGCTACCGCTGTCTAGTAACTCCTCTAAACACCACAATTGTGCCGCCATGTTGATCAGCCGAAAGCGCTCGATTGGACCGAAAGCTGTCGATTAGCCGGTCACGTGACGGGGGATCGCCGGTCACGTGATGGCGGACCGCCGCCGACGGATTCAGGCGGATAAATCGAGCGCAGTCATTGTATAGGACATTCTCACTTCTGAAACGGAAATTCAGCCCGTGTTTTGTCCCTTTATTTCCGCTAGTTCCGGTAGACTGGTAAAAATAGAAGCTCATGGGATGATCGCTAGATCGTGGCAAAAGGGTGACATTAAAGCATGCAAAAAGATTAATTAGATTAAAAACTATTCGAAAATAGTCATATTAGACTGTTTTAACGTATACTTTCTGCACAAAACCCACAGAAGATAAGTAAACAAACCTCACCGTACGTACTTAGCTGGCTATCAGGCGCACGCGATCGAACCATAGTTACTACGCCAGCAGACGACCGAGCTAGTGTGATATAATGTTTCATGTAAAGCTCGAATGAGTAGCAGCAGATAACTGTTTAGTTCTGGCTTGATTTGACAATTTCGTTTCCCTGGTCTGGCGAGGACCAAAAATTCACGAAGTTTTATTCAGCTACATTGAGTGTCTTATGATTATCATTGTGGCTTTATATTGTCTGCAAGGCTGACATTCCCTTAAGCTCCTTCCAACCATCTGTCTGTCTGTCTGTCTGTCTGTCTGTCTGTCTGTCTGTCTGTCTGTCTGTCTGTCTGTCTGTCTGTCTGTCTGTCTGTCTGTGTGTCTGTCTGTCTGTCTGTCTGTCTGTCTGTCTGTCTGTCTGTCTGTCTGTCTGTCTGTGTGTCTGTGTGTCTGTCTGTGTGTCTGTCTGTGTGTCTGTCTGTGTGTCTGTCTGTCTGTCTGTCTGTCTGTGTGTCTGACTGTATGTGTGTCTGTCTGTGTGTCTGTGTGTGTGTTTGTTTGTGTGTCTGTGTGTGAGTCTGTCTGTGTTTCTGTGTGTGTGTTTCTGTGTCTCTGTCTGTCTGTCTGTGTTTCTGTCTGTCTGTGTGTCTGTGTGTCTGTCTGTCTGTCTGTCTGTGTGTCTGTCTGTCTGTCTGCCTGTCTGTCTGTCTGTGTGTGTGTCTGTCTGTCTGTCTTTGTGTGTGTCTGTCTGTCTGTCTGTGTGTCTGTCTCTGTGTGTTTGTCTGTGTGTCTGTGTCTGTGTGTGTGTGTGTCTGTGTTTCTGTCTGTGTGTCTGTCTGTGTGTCTGTCTGTCTGTGTGTCTGTCTGTCTGTGTGTCTGTCTGTCTGTGTGTCTGTCTGTCTGTGTGTCTGTCTGTGTGTCTGTCTGTGTGTCTGTATGTGTGTCTGTCTGTCTGTCTGTGTGTGTCTGTCTGTCTGTCCGACTGTGTCTGTGAGTCTGTCTGCGTGTCTGTCTGCCTGTTTGTCTGCCTGTTTGTCTGTGTGTCTATCTGTCTGTGTTTCTGTCTGTGTGTCTGTCCCTCCGTCCGTCCGTCCGTCCGTCCCTCTCTCTCTCTCTCTCTCTCTCTCTCTCTCTCTCTCTCTCTCTCTCTCTCTCTCTCTCTCTCTCTCTCTCTCTTTCTCTGTTTGTGTGGTTGTGTGCGCGCATGTATTTCCCTTGAAAAATAAAGTTTAATAAAGTTTAATCTCTCCCTCTCTCTCTCTCTCTCTCTCTCTCTCTCTCTCTCTCTCTCTCTCTCTCTCTCTCTCTCTCTCTCTCCGATGTACCAGGTGACTATCTAAAATTGGCTTGTAATTATATAAAACCGTTCCTTACTACACTATTCAACATGCTGTATGAAAAACAGTACTTTCCCCAGGCCTGGAATAAGTCAGTAATCATACCCATATATAAAAGCGGTGACAAGCTGGATCCTAAGAACTACAGGGGAATATCTCTATTGTGCAGTCTCAGCAAGATTTTTATGTCCATCCTGACCAATCGTCTGCGAGAATGGGCTGAAGACAATGGCAAGTTTTGTGTTGAGCAGGCAGGTTTCCGGAGGGACCACTCTACAATTGACCATGTGTACACCCTCTATTGTATTGCTGTCAAGCAGGTATATGGTGGTGGTCGTGGAAAGTTGTATGCTGCTTTTATTGATTATCGCAAAGCCTTTGATTCGGTGGACAGGTCTTGCCTCTGGACAGTATTGAAATCAGCAGGTGTGTCAACTAAGTTTTTAAAAATGCTTCAAGCAGTATATTTACATGTACAGGCCTGTGTACGCTGGAACGGTGCCATGACGGATTCCTTTGAATGTCCAGCCGGCGTGAGGCAGGGGGCAGTTGAGTCCCCGATAATTTTTTGTTTGTTTTTGGAGTACATTGCAGAGTTTGTCCGTAAACATGGAAGACACGGAGTGCAGTTATTGCCCGGATCTGTAGAAATTTTCTTACTAATCTTTGCTGATGATATAGTATTACTCTCTACTACTCCTGTGGGTCTACAGAACCAAATAGATAACCTGCACTCCATGTCAGAAAAGCTCGGCCTTACCATAAACATTGAAAAAACAAAAGTTATGGTTTTTCGGAGGGGTGGATTCCTGGGTCGGGGAGAAAGGTGGACCTTACGAGAAGATGAGCTGGAAGTAGTAAACCAGTATAAATACTTGGGATTTGTATTTACAACTAAGCTGTCCATTTGTGCTGCCCTTGATGTCCAAGCAATGAAAGCCAAGAAGAAAACTGTCCAGCTACTAAAAACCATGTGGAGACTCAACACCCTCAACACTAGTATTTTTTTCCGATTATATGATGCCCAAGTCCAGCCTTCTCTTCTCTATGGCTCGGAGTTGTGGGGACTGGACGAAAGAAAGTGCATTGAAAGGGCTCATATGTTTGCCTGTAAGCGGTTTCTAAATGTTGATACGCAATCCTCAAATACACTGTGTTATGGCGAATTAGGTAGGTATCCCTTGTACATCAGCACTACGATACGAGCTGTGAAATTTTGGCTCAGGCTGTGCAAAATGTCAATTGACAGGTTGCCGAAACAGGCGTACCTTGCGTTGCTTAAGAATAATGCAAATAGAAGGTTTAACTGGACTAAATCCGTGGAAATATGCTTAGCCAGATTGGGTTTTACATTTGTGTGGATGAACAGTGGAACAGAGAACGAGAAAGGTTTCATTCGAGCACTACGACAGAGATTGCGAGACTGTTACCAGCAAAATTGGAACTCAAAACTTTCTGGCAGCAATAGATTCACTATGTATAGCTCTTTTAAACGAACGCTGATATGTGAAAATTATCTCAACTTCATAAACATCAAGAAGTTTAGAGATGCCTTTGTTCGCTTCAGAGTGGGGAACAATTCCCTTAGAGCAAATATGAGATGCTCAAATGAAGATTTTAATAGATCATGTCCATTCTGCACAGAAATTGAAGATGAACGTCATTTTTTAATACAATGCAAATTTTATGATGATCTGAGAAAGAAATACATTCTAAAATATTTACAAGGATCAAGAAATGTACATGTAACGCAATTGTTAGATGGGCATGACGTTATAAAAACTCGTAACGTTGCAATGTACATACACTATGCATACAAGTTGCGCTTGGAGAAAATAGACCAATCTGTAGATCTTTTAGCATTGACAATGGATGTGAATTAAGTGTTGAATTATAGTACCTCCCGCTGGAAGTCACCTACCTCATATGTCCAGTAATTTTTATAGTGTAAAATATGTTTGTATGTAGAGAAAAACTGTACATACTACTTAGAGCAACTGTTATAATTACTATACATTTTGTCATTGATCTGAAATCATCTTTAAAAAAGGTATTTATCGGTATATTTGAAACTGAGATGGGTCATCGGCCTCAATAAAAGCTATTCTCTCTCTCTCTCTCTCTCTCTCTCTCTCTCTCTCTCTCTCTCTCTCTCTCTCTCTCTCTGTGGTTGTGTGTGCGCGCGCAGTTTCATACCTCTCATTGTAACGTTCCATGTTTCCAGACGACTTGAGCGCGATGGGGCAACGGATGCTGTTGGGAGTTATTCGCTGTCAAAACTTAGTGGTGGTAAAAACAGTTTGTCAAAATTAAGCGTCAGCCAATATAATAAAATGTTCATGGAGACCTGATCTCTGAATTGTTTTCATGTTTCATAGTTCTATTAGTTTTTTATTATCTAAAAAAGTAAATAGAAAACGGTCTAACAGTGTAGAAGGAGATCCCTCGAGGCCTGAGAAATGCCACAAACGAGGGATCAGGTTGAAATTGTGCTAGACAGCAGTGAAAGTATAAGATATTGCAATGCCGATGGGTTTTTTTTTGGCCTGTCATTGGTTGTGCATAGATTAATGATCAAGCTCTTCAGCAGAGCTGTATAGAATGCAGATGTCTTTGTTGTGACACTTGGCATGCCACATCTTGGTGTGAAAGGGCTCGCTTTAAAGAGATCCTCAGACACTGGTTGTCTCGTGGTTTTACTGACGTGTGTACGTGCTAGCCTAATTTGTGTATGAAAACACGTTGTTCTCAGGGAACATTTTTAAAATTGTGAAGCATGATAATGTGTTATAATTATAATCAAAGTCATCGTTTTCATTCAAATCTACATTTTCTACAGAAAATGCTGTAATTTGATAGATTCTGTGTCCATAGCATAAGGCCGTGCACGAGAAATTGAGGCTGAAATGGTTGGGCAAAGCTCATTTGGGGGCTACTGCATGGAAGGATCTTTCCATTTCTTTGTTTTCTTGCTTGCTTATAGTCTGTGGTTCGAGCGCTCGCTCGCAGTCGCCTGTAGATAGGGGTGGCGGTGTTTGGAACTAAACGGATCCTACAGTTGGGAGAGCACTTCAATTTGCCCAAGCACTCAGTGTTGGACATGCTGGTCAGCATACTAATGGGAAGGTTACAGGACATCCAACAGCGTTGAGCGACAGAACAGACTTTCTTTAATTAAAATGTTCCACACGCATCACTCCCGACTTAATGGAGACCTCGGGTTCATGAAGCACTATCACTGAACCAAACACGTCTCCACACATGCAGAAGGCAATCTTTATCACTCTTAACATCAAGGAGTTCGGATTTCCAAAACTCCTTTTAATATAGCCCTACTACCACCAGTCTCTCTCATCTTTGGCCTGACGAGGGAGACTCCTTCAAAATCTCGCCACGCTCCAAACAGCCCTTTTCAGGACCACGAAAAAGATCACGAAAGAATACGTTGGACTTGCTGGTCACCACCTATTCCTCTACTAACGAACCGAGGGTAAAACAACCTCTAATAAAAGGCATTATTGTGCACACACGTTTTCTCGTAAACGCCAACCCCACGTCATGATACCATATGGCTGGGGTAAAGAATAGATTCAGCGTCTCACTATGCGATTCGCAAAAGGCATCGACGCTTACGAGAATGAGTGTCTTAAAAGGCGAATAACAACAAAACTCGATACTTCACTTGCTCTAACTCAATCCAGCTCTAGTTATTTGCACTCAGTGGCCTCACATTGCTCTCAAAGGAGTAGTTCATTCTTTAAGTTTAATAAGCGTCACTATAAATAAACACCTGGAACAGCCAAGTTTGTAGGGCTACCACACGTTCTTATCGAGTCAAATAGACATCACAAAATAGAACAAGAAGGGCAAAGCCCATACGACTCACATGCTTGACCTTGACCTTTATATGACCTTGACCTTCAGGTGACCTTCAAGGTCAAGGTCAAACAACTAAACCTACCAATGACATCATACACTAAGAAATGCTTTACATTTTCCTACCAAAATACATGTGACCTTGACCCAAGGTCAAGGTCATCCAAGGTCATGCAACACAAAGCTGTTAATTCAAGACATAGGAAGCACAATGGTGCTTATTGGCACTTTCTACCATGAGATATAGTCACTTTTAGTGGTTCACTACCCCATTTTGGTCACATTTCATAAGGGTCAAAGTGACCTTGACCTTGATGATATGTGACCAAATGTGTCTCATGATGAAAGTATAACATGTGCCCCACATAATTATTAAGTTTGAAACAGTTATCTTCCATAGTTCAGGGTCAAGGTCACTTCAAAATATGTATACAATCCAACTTTGAAGAGCTCCTGTGACCTTGACCTTGAAGCAAGGTCAACCAAACTGGTATCAAAAGATAGGGATTGCTTTGACCTATATACCACTTGTAGCTAAGGTCGCCATTCTCAATAACGTGGGAGAAAATTGGGAAAATGTGAAAAATGACTGTTTTTGAGACCACATTTATGGCTCCTGTGACCTTGACCTTGAAGCAAGGTCAAGTCACTGTGTATGTTTTTTGAGGCCTTGTCATTATACACCATCATGCCACATTTGGTGTTGATAGACTTAATAGTCTCCGAGAAAAATCCAACGTTTAAGTTTTTTACGCCCGGACGGACGGACGCCCGGACGGACGGACGGACGGACGGACGACACGGCTCAGTACATAGGCTCACTTTTGCTTCGCATGTGAGTCAAAAAGCACGGTAAATGGGATTTGGTCAAATCTAAGGTATTCTTTTAGTTTTACCCCGAGATATTTACTTCTGTGTCCTAAAAGTTTTAAAAGACATGTGGATAAACCTGAAGTGGTACGGTCACGTGTCAAGAGGCAGTGGGCTGGCCAAGACCATCCTGCAAGGTACCGTACCAGGTGGGAGAAGGAGAGGCAGGCAGAGAAAGAGGTGGAAAGACAGCATCAAAGAGTGGACAGGCTTGACCTTTGCTGACTCACAGCGAGCCATAGAGGATAGAGATCGATGGAGGAAGATTGTCCGAAAGTCATCAGTGGTGCCTCAAGTTCAACAACCCATCTCAGGGTTAAGAGACTGAACTGAACTGAACTGATGGATAATCATGATGATGAAGAGACAAAAAAAGTTCGTAGTCGCAAATACGGCAGCTGCATTGCACTCATGCGCTTGCTAAACCAGACAGCGCCAATTGTTCTGTCAAAAAATTGCATGAAGCTGCACAGGGACCACTCAGACCCCTGCAGTACAGCGAGAACTTTAGCGCAAAAATGCTTAAAATAATCCTCACGAAGCACTCAGACTGTAGCGTAAAGGGGAAATAACTAATAAGAATACTTCCTCTCACAAAAGCTCTCTGGGATTGGTATTGTCACTTCCGGTTTTGCAATGTTGTGGAAATAACCCGATCTAGATGCCATTGCTCCGCGTAAGTGTCATTCTAGTGTTCTCTTCCTTTACTTTGTCGTGTGTTTACTCGTCGTTCTGGACTGGATTGCCCTGTGTTACCAACGTCGAGTGTAAGTGGACGCTTTGCTAACCATCATTTTTCGATAGTTGGTTCGGGTATGCTGAGTCGGTACCGATCGCCCGTCTCAATGCGGGTGAATACCTTTTCTTGATGTTTCGGTTCATTGTATGTGAACTATTTGTCATTTCGACCCGAAATGTAATGTTCTTACATCATTGAATGATATTGCTGTTTGTTTTTTTGTTGTTGAGATAATTTGTGCACGACCTGCCTTGAGATCGAATACGACACACTAGTCACACAGAGAGGTAAATGTGTCGGGTTTTGACCGTTTTCTATGGTGTGTACTTGTCCGATGTACAGGCTCGAACACTGACCGCTGACAGTCATTTAGTTGGAACGAGTCTTACGCTACATTCGCCCCTGGTATATTAATCGAAGACGAGTGCTGTTGATTGACTTGGTAATTTAATTAATGAATTGGCCTTGTGTAACTCGGGATTGCTCTGGTTGAGTTAGAGTACTTTCGATGTTGTCAATTTCAATACCTACATTTAGGTCTGATTCATGATCTTGAAGTAACTTCTATTTCTGTGTTACTTCACAGTTTTCGCATTAGAAGGAAAACTTCCAGCTAAATGTAACCGAAAATGGTTCACCTGTCTGAGATAGCTGATGATGTTCACCGTTTTTTAATGGCTCTTGGACCTGTTTGTTGTATAGTGGTATCTTATCTTCCACATGTTGCTCAACTTCCTGTTAACTGATGTCTACTATCGTGAGCTTTGCCGGCTTTGAAAGCAACATTTTGTTTGATGAGTTTGGTAGTAATGAATGGTTTTCATTATTTGTCTAATCCCTCTTTCAGGCAATGCTTTGACACATTGAAGGATGTACAAGTGATGTCCCTAATGGAAGCCTTTCTGAGGAACCAGATTTTGAATGTGTGCCGTGGGCGATATAATGCCCGAATCCGAGGGATGGACATTCCCCAAAAACCCCAGGGTGCCAAGCAGCCCCGCCATGAGTTCATTGAAGTGGATGGGGAAACACTTAGGTAGGTGCTGTGCTTTTGTGTCTCTCTTGTGTAACTGTATTGTATAGTGTATTTCTAATTTAGTTTTTATGTCTGCCTCTGTGCGTGTGTGTGTGTGTGTGTGTTTCTGTCTGGGTTTTTTTTTCTTTTGTTCAGTCTGTCTGTCTGTCTGTCTGTCTGACTGTCTGTCTGTCTGTCTGTCTGTCTGTCTGTCTGTCTGTCTGTCTGTCTGTCTGTCTGTCTGTCTGTCTCTCTGTGTGTCTCTCTGTGTGTCTGCCTGCCTGCCTGCCTCTCTCTCTCTCTCTCTCTCTCTCTCTCTCTCTCTCTCTCTCTCTCTCTCTGAAACATGGGACACAAAATGACAAATGTTACATGGCATGCCAGAGATTTATCCCGGCCTGTTTGCTGATAACATACTGCTCTTGTCAGTCACTCCAGCGGGACTTCAATGCCATAGTGACAACCTGGACAAAGTTCAAAAGTGCTAGGCCTAACCATAAACAGAGACAAAGCCATGGTAAGGGTCATCTGGTGAAAGGTGGAAAAAGTGGAGTCTAGGCAGTACATTTCTAGAGGTGGTCAACTCATACCAATAGCTAGGATTCATCTTCACCACAAAACTGTCCACTAATACAGCTCTCAAGTATTAGGCTGTCATAGGCAAGAAGAAAAAAAAACTATATGTTCACTCAAAACTATGTGATGCAGTCAAAGCCTGAACACATTTGTGTACTTCAAATTATTTGCTGCTCAGACTCAACCTTTTTTACTCTGAAGATAGATGCAAGATCTCCCACAACTATGAACCATGGAGAAACGGGGAGATATTCATTTGTACATGCTGCCAATAGATCTGTAGGATACTTGTTATGGTTGTGCAAGATGCCAGTGGAGAGGCTCCAAAAGCATGCATTCCTTATGATATAACTGGTCCAAGGGTGTGGGGAAGCTTTTGTCAAAAATTGGATTTGCATACTTTTGGAAAAATGGTGGTACTGCAAATGAGAGCATTTTCCTGAGAGCTCTGTCAAAGACTCAGAGATTGCTTCTCCCAGGACTGGTTCTCCATGCTGAACAATAGCGAATGTTTCTTGGTATACCAAAAATATAAGAATAGTATTTAAAGTGAATTTATTTAAATGATATCACTAATTAAAAAATTAGAGATGTCTTCATTAAATTCAGATTAGGACTATGTGAAATAAATGCAGACAAATGTCACTGCCCACCACAAAATGTGTGCTAAGTCACCTCAGGCTGTTTTGAGGTAGAGGCAAATTTTGCTGTAGATGAACTGATGATGGGTTGACAATTTCAAGATTTCACTTCATACGGCATCAGCAACCATTCCTCCACATCCTCACAAAATAAAAGTGTGGGAACAATGCTCTGAGTGCCTCAAATATACTTTTATTCAAAGCAATCCTTTTGTTTTATTCTAGTTTTTATTGGTGGCATCCCAAAATTGCATCCTTTCAGGCCTGTCTCTCTATCATCCCAGAACATCGACCCATAAAGTTCACATGGATAGAACAAGCTGCCTTACCGTTCTCTGTGAGGAATCGCTTCACTGGCTAGAACGTCAGAATCAGCTCATTAAAAATGCAGAAAAGAAGGTGCATAATCGTTTTCAAATGTCAAGCATTTCTCTCCTTGTACGCCACTGGGTTATTTTATACAACTGCCAACAGCGGATCAGGTGACAACTTTCATGAACAGATTGTAGTAATGGCAACTTCGGTTGGTCAGGAACATAATGGTACTGATAGCAACGTGGAATAATTCTGCCTATGGAGACACATATTGTAGCCACATAATGTCCAAGTGATCAGACCGCCATCCTAAGTGAGTTTTAATAATGTCAACAAAATTGCTGCATGGTTACTAAGGATGATTTTACTTTTAACATCAGCAATATTTAAACCATTTTTATATAAAAATTGTGCAACTTGAGGATACCGTGTTTGAGTTCACATAACTCAGCAACCAATACTTGTATTGTCAAATGGATTTCACCATTCAATAGGGAGGGGGGAAAAGCAATACAAAAGGTTTTTAAAGTGAAAATCACCTAAAGGTGACTTAATAATCATTTCGTGGTGGAGTGTCACAATTGATATTAGGCAGCGGAAACGCCAGATGCCCGATGTCCATGATGAAAAAATGAAATAGAAAATAAAGAGCATTTATTTTAATGTTCAGTTGCAATACTAGCCAATAGCTATGATATTTGTGGAAGAAATATACAGAAAAACACATACAAGAATAATTACAGGAGATTAGTTAAACTACTCATGAGAAATGATTAAAAGAAAGAGAGATGTTGCCATGTACATTTTTGTGCTTACAAACTATGTAGCTCAAAGACTGAGACAACTCCAGACTCTGTAAATAACAGTCTTGAAAATACATATACCTTTGTATGGAAATTACCTGTGTTCATGTAAACACATTTCAAATGAAACAAATAGGAACAGGATTGGTGTGACTGTGAACTTGGCAACCTTCATCATCAGATGTTACTGTTAGTGCAACTTCCAAAAATAAAACTTGTCTCGATGGCACTGATGATCCTGAGCACAATTTCCACTCCTACAAGTTTTCTCTTTTCACCTTCTTTCTCCTTCCCTCTCCCACAAGCTTTCTCATTTCACCCGTCCTGCTCTTTCCCTCTCCCACAAGCTTTCTCATTTCACCCGTCCTGCTCCTTCCCTCTCCCACAAGCTTTCTCATTTCACCCGTCCTGCTCTTTCCCTCTCCCACAAGCTTTCTCATTTCACCCGTCCTGCTCTTTCCCTCTCCCACAAGCTTTCTCATTTCACCCGTCCTGCTCTTTCCCTCTCCCACAAGCTTTCTCATTTCACCCGTCCTGCTCCTTCCCTCTCCCACAAGCTTTCTCATTTCACCCGTCCTGCTCTTTCCCTCTACCACAAGCTTTCTCATTTCACCCGTCCTGCTCCTTCCCTCTCCCACAAGCTTTCTCATTTCACCCGTCCTTCTCTTTCCCTCTCCCACAAGCTTTCTCATTTCACCCGTCCTGCTCTTTCCCTCTCCCACAAGCTTTCTCATTTCACCCGTCCTGCTCCTTCCCTCTCCCACAAGCTTTCTCATTTCACCCGTCCTGCTCCTTCCCTCTCCCACAAGCTTTCTCATTTCACCCGTCCTGCTCCTTCCCTCTCCCACAAGCTTTCTCATTTCACCCGTCCTGCTCCTTCCCTCTCCCACAAGCTTTCTCATTTCACCCGTCCTGCTCTCTCCCTCTCCCACAAGCTTTCTCATTTCACCCGTCCTGCTCCTTCCCTCTCCCACAAGCTTTCTCATTTCACCCGTCCTGCTCATTCCCTCTCCCACCTGCCAGCCCCCTGTGGGTTGGGGGTCAGGATAGACCCACTGCATCTCCCTATGCGATTCGTAAGAGGCAAATAAATAGGGACAACGTGACTTGATTTGCATTTACTCTAAAATATTATAGTGATGTTCATGATTAATGACTTTACATTGCCTACAAAGGCTGATAGCTGTAAAATGCCACTCATCTCCCACCTGCCCATGTTTGTTCTCCCTCTTATCACTTCCCTTGCCTGTTGCTCTGTAACAGTGTAAGTCTTGCATGCTTCAAAAATCAAGGAAGTTGTAAAAGAGTTTGGCCTTCTCTGTTTATGCTTGTTGCAAGCGAGACCAGTTCGTTTTACTGAAAGGTCAAAGGTCTAGGGGAATTCACTATGATCCACTTGTGACACTCTCTCACAGTCATTCCATCAAAGACAAACATGAGACAAAAAGTCGGTGAGGTCATAAGTCAAATTGTCAAAATGTTTTAATTACCATGCCAGGGTGATGGAGGAATAATCAACATTAACGGAAGGGATAAATCAAGCAACAGCAACAATACTCATAATCATAATCATAATTATAATCATATAAGAGAATGAATGGCCCACCAGCCGATAAAAGATAACTTATCTGACAGTCCTTCACTCTTGTCTCGGCTGCTGCTCGCTGAACGAGCTGCGTGTCAATCGTGGTTCTACCGCTCAGACGTCACAAGAGCCCCTCGCCCTCGGGAATCTTTGTCGCAGCGGTTCTTCATGCACCAGATTGAAGAAAAGGGGGGAAGGGGAAACAATTGTATTCGATCACAAGCACAACCATAGCAAACCAATTTGTATTCTTTCAAAGAGGCTTCTGCCTTTTCTCTCAGTTGTTGGTATTCGTTCTGTACGAACGGCTTCGGGCATTGCAAGCGTGTCTTCACTCGGAGATGGACACAAGCGCTGCAAGCATGTCTTCACTCGGAGATGGACACAGGCGCTGCAAGCATGTCTTCACTCGGAGATGGACATGGGCGTTGCAAGCTTGTCTTCACTCGGAGATGTACACAGGCGTCGCAAGCATGTTTTCTCCTCTCAATGTGGAGTGCAGGGAGGAAGGATGACGTAATATCTTGGCACGAAGAGTGATGCACCCATCGGCGTCTCTTCTGGAGTGATGAGGAATGACGCAAGTTCTGGCGCGAAAGAGTGACGCAATCCTCGATGCGGTGTTAGGTCTTGATGTTGTTTTCGCCGGCGCGGGCACTGGTATGCAGGCCTACTTATACTTTTTGCACAGACGCGAGTGAACTCGGTCATTTTCCAGCCAATCGCAGGACCCCCATATAAGACAAGTCCCCTCCCTAGTCAAGTCTCCAGTAGCGTTCTTCCTTCCAACCAATGGAAAACACTTTCCCGCGAACACTGGCATGGAAAGTTTCTACTAAGCTACGGCTGGCGGAGCCATGATATTTTGCTATCATCTATGGCCGGTGGAGCCATAATAAGTAAATAACTTAATCCAAAGGAGGAAGGGGGTGATCTCGCCACAATGCTATTCAATTTTACTTCCATTAATTTCTGCTACATTAGAGCAGAGGTTGTTGGGAGAAAACTTGGAGGGAATGCCCATGGAGCTGAACCAGATTGTTGGTGCAGTTGCCATTCTGAAGTAAGGATGTATCCTTGAAGAAAGGAATTGCTTAACCCTTTGGTTTTTATCACTTCAGTTATATTACCAATCCAAGCAACAACGTTGGTGTCTACATAGCGCAGTTCCCGTTGGTGCCTGGAGACCACTACTTTGAAATTGAAGTTGTTGACACTGGAAAATCAGGTTGCATTGGTAAGCTTTGATTCTGTAGCATCCTGTAGCATTGGAAATGCACATTGATGTGATGACTGGATTGCCTGAGGTCTAGGGATCATTAATGTTCAACATGTGTATTTTTACAAAGATGAACAGATAAATCAATACTGTCTTTTCACATTCAGTTGTAACCACAGCGATTTTGTAACATACAGATTCCCTCTGAGCAATTTATCAGTGCACAAATTGCCACCCAGCAATTCAACTGCACACAAATTGCCACCCAGCAATTCAACTGCACACAAATTGCCTCCCAGCAATTCAACTGCACACAAATTGCCTCCCAGCAATTCAACTGCACACAAATTGCCTCCCAGCAATTCAACTGCACACAAATTGCCTCCCAGCAATTCAACTGCACACAAATTGCCTCCCAGCAATTCAACTGCACACAAATTGCCTCCCAGCAATTCAACTGCACACAAATTGCCACCCAGCAATTCAACTGCACACAAATTGCCACCCAGCAATTCAACTGCACACAAATTGCCTCCCAGCAATTCAACTGCACACACATTTGACAGTCAGCAATGCACTCTACTGACACTTTGACAGCAGGTAACCAACCCAGGCCGTGACCCTACAAAAACAAAATACAAGTCATGTAAAACCCACATATAACTTTTGAAGTCAAAGAGGGAATCGCAATGAAAGCAACTAATTATATCCACCCGCAGAACACCAGGGCCAACCGACTATCGAGGAGTGAACACTGACATTTCTAAGGTTCTTTGATACCCTTAACTGCCTCAAGTTCATGAAAATCATGCATCCTGAGAAATGTGCTAAGCCAGCTACTTGCAACACAAAAAAAACCTAGTTAAAATTGTGATAGTTGAATCACTTCCCAATATTTCTATGATGATCTATGTTGCAACAGTGTACAACACTGTGTACTAAATGAGTTTATTTGCAAAAGAATTCACTGGTGCCTTGTCACTCTAAATAGTGCACATATTTAGACACTTGAATTTCACTCACATACCCAGGCAAGATACAAATAGAGTTTCTTGACAGCTGAATGAAATGTTAAAATCATGACTGCAGTACATGTACATTCCCTGCAAAGGAAAACAACTCTTGTTAGAGCTTGCAGTGAGAGAGAGCTGTTTTGTTACAGCTGTGGGGTTGGTGCCCTACATGTATCCACTCAATGCCCAGCCTGGATGGCGTGCCTACTCTGTCGGGTACCATGCAGACGATGGAAGGTAAGGCCCCAGTTGATTTTGTCTGCCCTCTTTTTTCTTGACTCGGCTTCATTCTAACAGTTGACAAAATTGAATGGTAAACTGTGAAAATATAGAATATAACACCTTAAGTAAAGGATCACATTACTCCACTGTGTGTGCATGTGTGGTGGAAAATAGATCTGCTACTGCTAGGCTTGTTTATTGGAACTGAACTCCCTCTGAGGGACTGAACCTAGCTCTGAAAGTCCAGCAGCCAAGTGTTGCATGATGAGGGGGCATCCCGTGGCCCTGGCCATGTTGCAAGCAGCATTGAGAAATAGGGGGACCAATGCTGCATCTCCTGTGATTGCCTTGTGGGTTCCACGAATCAAAGTGCATGTGTCCTTCCTTAAAACCTCAACCTGAGGTGCAAGGAATCTGGGAAACAGAACCCTGGAGCTGATTTATGCTGTATGTTTTCTTTGGTCCTAAACTTAGTAAGTGGATCACTTTTCTGGAAAGTATAGCTACTACTTTTCTGAGCATCTTGGATTAGGAATGTGTGAATGTAGTGAGACTATCATTGATAGTGCTGGAAAGTGCATTTGCCCCAACTTGACTTCAGTCACTGGTGGTGCTGCTGTTTTGATCTTGCAGTGCTGATGATGCACCGTGTCATGAGAACAAGTCACGAATTAAAGTTTATGATTGCATGGGTTTGGTATTTCTTGTTTTCCTGGCAAAACGCAGAGAGAAATATATGAAGAATTGATAGCCATGGGTGGAACTTGAGTTTTCACTGGCTTAAGTCCAAACTGTGTGCTTTCATGGCAGGTTATACAGAGGTGAAGGAATGGGCAAGGGTTTCGGGCCCACATGCTGTGTTGGGGACAGAATGGGAGTGGGCATTAAGTTCTCTTCGGTGGATGGAGAATTCTCACAGACCCAGGCTGTCAAGGTCTTCTTCACCAGGAACGGCAAGGAGGTAGGCTGCTTTTGTGTCTATCTCAGTCTTCCGAAAGCATTTCTACTGCTCTGTCCTGTCCTCATGAGAAAGACATGGTATGATTCCTTAATATCTATAGCTGCACGTAAATGTTTCTTATAAATCCTTCTGTCACCAGGAAAACTGCATAGATGTGCATATGAGGTTATGTTTATGCAAATGAATGTGTGTGTGTGTGTGTGTGTGTGTGTGTGTGTGTGTGTGTGTGTGTGTGTGTGTGTGTGTGTGTGTGTGAGTATGTGTGTGTGTGCATATGTGTGTGTTTGTGTGTGTGCGCATGTGCATGTGTGTGTGTGTGTGTGTATGTATGCATGCTGGTATGCATGCTTGCACTTGAGTGCATGCACCTGATGGTTGACAGATTGAAAAGCATTGCATACAATTCCCACACTTTTTGATTGGCAGTAAATTCAGGGATAGGTTTCCATTTTTGTGGGTGTGTATTTAGATTTAATAGTAACTTCGTTTTCCATTTCCCAGGGACCAATAAATGTCATAAGATCCTATTTGCACACTTTGAATTTAATGTATATTGGAATGATGGATTTATGATTGTATGGTGACAAGTCCTGTATAAAAATGTTTTAGAGCAAGCAAACAAGCAGATAAGCATTTTACTTGTTGCATTTCAACCTTGAAGTTGAACTTTGCACAAAATTTAAAGCTTCTACAAGCAGTACTGGGATTATAGGTTAGAAGTGGACTTTTTTGTAATTATATTATACAACAGATCAAGTCAGCATTCTGAGACTGTGGCAGCTTATGGTTTTGACAACTCCTATGTAAATGGCATAGCAGACTTTGTTTATTAGCACTTATTATGACCATTACCCCATGCAGACTGTTGCCAAGATTGTTAGTTGTACTCCCAGTGTTGTAGATGATGGTTATGGTAAGGGGAAAACATTTTCTTACAAATGCCAAATGCCATTTTAACATCCAACACATGATGTTCCAAACTGCCATTCTCTGACCCTTGCCACTATTCCCTTTCCAAGGCAGCCGTCAGCTATGCCCCATCTGCTCCCTCTCATGTTTCCTTCTTCTGACTCGTTAATTTTGAACAAGACTTGACAGCACTCTGAGAGTGTAAACCTCCACCAAGGCAGCCACAGAGGTGGAGGTATCATAGCTGAACATTGCAAGCAGTGACCAGCAGACAACATCCAGACCCACCCGCCTGTCCTCTTGCACTGCATTCGTGATTTCGTGCTAGGCTAGGGGGATGCTAAAAATAGGCCATCTTATGGCTATGGCCCTGTGGTGGGCTTCAGCCTAGGCAATGAAATTTCTCTTTATGGTAATTCCAAAACGACAAAACTATCAACCTCCAAATGTATTGGATTGTTCCATGGGTGACAGACACCCTTACATTGCACCAAATTCTCTAGAATCTGCTTTAGACGTTTTGATTTTTTTGCTGAATAACAAAGGAACTTACAAAGTAACCAACTGAAAAAATGAACTTCTTGGTAGAGGTAATAAATAGGACAACTGGGGAGTTAGCCTATAACTTTGTGGGAAGGGCAGTATGGGAAATGCAGTAGGGAAAGGTAGATTGGTAAAGGCAGCTTTGAGTACCTTTCAACACCAGCACTCTCATACTAGAAGAGTGCCCTATTTCAGACCAGAAAGCTTGATTTATGACCTGCCTGCTCTACTGGGGACATGTCTTTTGGCAGCTGGGCACAATACAGGTGCCATTGCCCCCAGGGGGCCTTCACCCTGCAGTGGGGCTGCACTCAACGGGGGAGGAGGTGCGACTGGTGCCTGATGCCCACTGGGCCTGGGACGAAGTCATCATGATGGCTGTGGACAATGGAGAGGAGGAGTGGGCACGCCTCCATGACGTCCTCCTCAACGGCTCGGTGAGTACTTACTTCCTCATGTTTGTTTGGAATTAGATGGATTTTTTAAAGAATGTATCATGTATACTGTTTAACATCATTTATCCCTCCAGGTTTACTGGAGGTCCTACAGACTTTATCTGTGTGTGTCTGTCTGTCTGTCTGTCTGTCCCGA
>JAWQFJ010004689.1:55000-77500 GCA_034096865.1 Theodoxus fluviatilis | reverse complement strand
TGTTGGGTAAATATTATGCAGTAGTTTCCATTGCAGCTCTCTCAGTCTGGTTTCTCTAGTTGACACAATCGGCTTCATCCACGTGTTCTTTGACACGATAACATCATATTTCCTTTTCCAAAACCCATTTGCACAAGGTGTGCTTTCCTTATCCTTCTGCAGCAAATTTCGGAAATGTCTTGCTTTGAAGCCTCGAACATCGACTCCGTTGAACATCAGAGCGCCGCTGGGTTTTGCGTAACTATTGGTATGTAATGTCTGCAACCACTGTGAAGGCATGGCATTTCTTAAGGCATTGCATTCAGAGTGGCTGAGACTAGTGGATATAGTCTCAGCAACAGGTTGGTCATGTGATAGCCTTAATTCTTCCATAACTTGCATACCACCGTTCTGAACACTGAGTCTCAGCCACGCTGAAGGCATATCACATCGTGAGTGTATTCCTCCGCTTGTTGTGATACACTCGATACTGGCAGCCATGTTTTCGTCAATTCATTTTCTAAACATCGATTTCCCATGAATGTAAAACTTGTATGCGGTAAAATTCGAATCACACGAGTGCAATATTGTGAACTCTGCTAATTATAAGAACTTTGAATACAACAGCAATATTTATACTTCATTGAGCGAGTAAGGCAACCAATCCCGTGTGCATGTCCTTTTGGACCGATACACACAGAAACCCACTGAGTGCTTTTGCTGATGAGGAATCATTAATTTAATGTATGCTTAGAAGGATTAAACTTAGAAAAACTGCTTCTGAGCTATCCGATAATATCGAACTTCGGAATCGGACGGATTCCTACAGAAGAAACTTCTAGTTGATTAACGTTCAACACAGACGGAATGTAGGTTAAATCACTTACTGACTCCATCAGTCGATACACGAATGATCGAAGTGTGGAGCTCGTCAAACAGTGTGAAGGCAGTTAGACCACAGGTTCCGGCCAGAAAGCATTTACTTGCGAGAGTATAACCATAGATTCATGAAACCAGCCCAGACCCATAGGAATCCTTTTCGCTGCGTTTATAGTAGGTCCAAAGATTGCGTGTATTACTATAATTATACACAATCGCACATGCTCAAGGCAGTTTGCAACCTTATAGACACGTTCGCGCTAAAAGTAGTTCTCAAATGATTTTCTGAAAATCTCATAGATTAGTTTTATTAGAACACCAAATTTGTGTTTATCTATCGGGATAAATAATTGGAGTGAAATAGAATCGCCTCTTTTTACTCTCAATGGTCTTCTGATCATGTTGAATTTTGATTGGTAAAATCATTGGAATGTGGAGCCGAAGTCACGTGACCAACCTATGTCAGAGATACTATATCTCTGTGTTCAGAATGAAGGCATTGTGCTCAAAATGTGTCCTGCCCTTATCTCCCACTACAAGCCTTATTTCTTCAAAGGTTAGTAATCTCTTTTCAACTTTGTTTACTACCTGTTCAATCATCTGAATTCCTTTCTCTTCCCATGAACAGAAGTGCAGAAGTGTACCCCTGTATTTTATCAGGTCGTTATACCACAATCTTTGGTGTAAAATATCTTCATTTTTCACCTCAGCGAGTGTCACCACTTTTTTAAGTGTCAGCCACGTTATTACTACTTCCCTCCAGAAGTGACTCTTAATTTTCTTCAGACAGTTGATATTCAAAGGCTTCGTATTCACATTGAGTATACCCAAAGATTATAGGTTACACAAAGATAGTTCATAAGCTCATTGTCGTGAGGATCGAGACACGTTGCGCCCCAAGCGGATGGTAGTATTAGGGAATCAAGGAAAGTTAATCACACCTCTTAGCGACATGTAAAACTTCTTGTTTATCGACGGTTTCTGATGCGTTCCGATCATGTTTGTGAATAAATTTACTGTGTAATGTGTAATAAAATGATTTGCTGCAATAATGGGGGTGTTTTGGCTTTGTTTTTTGTAGCAGGCGTTGTGAAATCCAACTCGACCTAGATCTACATGGTATGGTTTGAATGGGAACGATCTATTTTTCAATATTATCTAAGAATGCAAGCTTGTTTATCAACGTATACACCCCTGTAGAATATCTTTAGGAAATGCAAAGCAATACATACCTGTCAAGAAGGTGATTTGCGGCCAGAAAATCATTCGATTAAGTGAATTCAGTTGCCGCTTCCGGAAAGATTTTTAGTTACAATCAAGCGTTGCCATGTGACCTGCATTTCGATTGTTAAAAAGTAGGACCTTTCAATACCTTTTGATGCATTCAACATACAGCTTTGATAAATTAATGCTGTTCATGGCTTACATTTTCTTCGGATGGGTTTCTAGTATCCCAAAATATAGCTTTTTCTGCGCAAACTGGAGAGAGCTGCCGCCATTGAATTGCCCAAAGAGTAGACATATACGCCATATCTACACGAAAGCAGTCCTCTGATTGGTTCCCTGAATAGAATCCTCCAATCAGCAGGCAGCTTTCTTCGCCGTCTTGTCACTAAGTGGTGTGAGTACACTTTCCTTGATTCAGTCCTACTACCGTCCGCTAGGTGCAGCGTCTTGTAACTTTTAAGAGCAAAAGCTCGGCATGAGCTATCTTTGTGTAACCTATAATCTTTGATATACCGCATCCTTGAGTAGTTTGGGAGAGGTACCAAAAGGGGATTTGGGCCCACTGTTCATCTACTGCCGACATAATTATCGGAACCCATTGTAGATAGAACGTCTTCTGCATGTCCATCACATTTAACACCTTCAAACCACCCTTGGAGAAGTCTGCCTCCATAACGGCTCTCTTTACCTTCTCAAAAGCTTTTGTATTGTTAGTGCATCTTTTCCAGATAAAACGATAGAAAGTTGTATTTAGTTCTTTAATCACTTTCTCATGTAAGCCTATATACTGCATTATAAAGATGAACTGGCTTACTAACAGAGACTTAACTATTAACACTTTTTCTCTTACACTTAGGTCTCTTTTTCTCCACAGTTTTATGCATTTCTTTACATTATCTAGCCTTTTTGTCCAGTTTTTGTCCATGTCTATGGCTCTTCTGGTACTAGAAAAGTAAACCCCAAGGATTTTGATCTCTGTCACACAGTTGACGCTCAGTCTTTCCTCATTCTGCACGCCTATTGCCATTACTTTTGTTTTGCCTTTGTTTAAACGAAGGCCAGAAAACTTTGAAAAGTCTTCCAGAATTTGGAAAACATTTTTAATGTCGTGACCTGTCCTCACACATAAAGTGATGTCATCTGCATACTGTTGGCTTTTGATCGTCACTTTCCCTCCTTGATTCGAAGGTACTTCAATTCCCTGCACGTTGCTGCTTCTTATTTTTATTGCCAGGATTTCCGATGCAAGGATGTAGCTTAGAGGGGAGAAAGGGCATCCCTGTCTAATGCCACATGTCACCTGAAATGGCTCCGATATCCATCCCCCTTGGTTAGTACTACTGACAGAATTTGATATGAGCACCGATACCCATTTTTGAAAATCCGGACCAAACCCAAATGTGTCCAATGCCTCCTGGAGCAAGTTCTTTGACACCGAATCAAAGGCCTTCGAGAAGTCCAAGGACAGTAGATATCCCGAGGTTTGAAAAGAAAGAGATTTTTTTAAGGTCGTAAACTCGAGAAGAAAAAAAACTAAAAACCTCAAATGTCAGTTGACGGAATGGCGAAATGCGTGGCCTAATGGCAGTGAATCGATATTAAACTTGGCAGAAATAGACCTTGAGAATCCCAAAATGTACAAGACCACTCAAATTTCATGAACTATCATCCATTTTTGACTCGCATGCGAAGCAAAAGTGAGTCTATGTACTCGCCCTTTTCGTCCAGCTGGGCGGCCGGGCGTCTGTAAAAAACTTTAACGTTGAATTTTTCTCGGAGACTAATAAGTCTATCAACACCCAATTTGGCATGATGGTGTAGGATGACAAGGTGTACAAAAACATACATAGTGACTTGACCTTGCTTCAAGGTCAAGGTCACAGGAGGTCTTTGAAGTTGGATTGTATACATATTTTGAAGTGACCTTGACCCCGAACTATGGAAGATAACTCTTCCAAACTTCATAACATTGTAGTACACATGTTATACTTTAATACTAGGTCACCTGGGTCGTCCGCCCGGGCGTCTGGCCGTTCGGGCGTCCGAGCGTCCTGCCGTCCGTAAAAAACTTTAACTTTTGATTTTTCTCGGAGACTATTAAGTCTATCAACATCCAATTTGGCATAATGGTGTATGATGACAAGGCCTCAAAAAACATACACAGTGACTTGACCTTGCTTCAAGGTCAAGGTCGCAGGGGCCGTAATTGTTAAAAAGAACAATGATTTTTCACATTTTCCCAATTTTCTCTGAATTTTTTTAGATTGGATACCTGACCTATATATGGTATATAGGGTAAAGTAATCCCTATCTTTTGATACCAGTTTGATTGACCTTGCTTCAAGGTCAAGGTCACAGGAGCTCTTCAAAGTTGGATTGTATACATATTTTGAAGTGACCTTGACCCTGAACTATGGAAGATAACTGTTTCAAACTTAATAATTATGTGGGGAACATGTTATACTTTTATCATGAGACACATTTGGTCACATATCATCAAGGTCAAGGTCACTTTGACCCTTATGAAATGTGACCAAAATGGGGTAGTGAACCACTAAAAGTGACCATATCTCATGGTAGAAAGTGCCAGTAAGCACCATTGTGCTTCCTATGTCTTGAATTAACAGCTTTGTGTTGCATGACCTTGGATGACCTTGACCTTGGGTCAAGGTCACATGTATTTTGGTAGGAAAAATGTGTAAAGCAGTTCTTAGTATATGATGTCATTGCTAGGTTTAGTTGTTTGACCTTGAAGGTCACCTGAAGGTCAAGGTCATGTAAAGGTCAAGGTCAAGCATGTGAGTCGTATGGGCTTTGCCCTTCTTGTTCTACAATTTACAGGGCAAAATACGAACCAAGGGGGTTTACGGAAAAGAACGTTATAAATCCTTTACAAACACTCAGTCATATCAGTTATCCAATGGCACATCTGGTAGTGCGTTGGACTCCTGGTCATGCGTGACCAGGTTCGTTTCTGCGCTGATACTTTTTTTCTCTCTCTTTTTTCGAGAGGTGGTGGGTTCGAACCCGACCTGGTTTTTTTGTGTTTTTGTGTGTGTGGTTTTTTTCCCTCTCTTTTCTCGAGAGGTTGCGGGTTCAAACCCGATCTTTTAAATAATTTTTTTGTAATGCCAAAACCTGGAGGCTCAGCGCCAGCGGTTTTTATTTTAAGAGGGTCATCCATTCTTATTCATATGAAGTGCAACACCCCACTAGAGCTGGTGAATACCCCTGGTGACTCTGGCTGAAGGGCTTTTGGGGCCCACTCCAGCAGTTTGGCTAGCGGTAACCCCAACAAGACTCTGCCAGTTCACTACCATATCAATGTTGACTATGGACGTTGAGGTGTTTATGTTGTGCATTGCAGTGGTGCTATGTTTCAGTGCCCATATGGAAACATTTGGAACCTTTCATTACTCTGTTATTATGATGGAAGATGATGTGGTTGTGTTAATGACGCTGCAGTACGAAGGGTTGTTCTGACAAGTGTAGAAGGTTGTGTGTACTGCTACTGGAGTATGCTTTGGTGTGTTTACTGCTACTGGAGTATGCTTTGGTGTGTTTACAGCTACTGGAGTATGCTTTGGTGTGTTTACAGCTACTGGAGTATGCTTTGGTGTGTTTACAGCTACTGGAGTATGCTTTGGTGTGTTTACAGATACTGGAGTATGCTTTGGTGTGTTTACAGATACTGGAGTATGCTTTGGTGTGTTGACAGCTACTGGAGTGTGCATTGGTGTGTTTACAGCTACTGGAGTATGCATTGGTGTGTTGACAGCTACTGGAGTAGGCATTAGTGTGTTTACAGCTACTGGAGTGGGCATTAGTGTGTTTACAGCTACTGGAGTATGCATTGGTTTGTTGACAGCTACTGGTGTATGTGTTGGTGTGTTGACAGCTACTGGAGTATGTGTTGGTGTGTTTACAGCTACTGGAGTAGGCATTAATGTGTTTACAGCTACTGGAGTATGTGTTGGTGTGTTGACAGCTACTGGAGTATGTGTTGGTGTGTTGACAGCTACTGGTGTATGTGTTGGTGTGTTGACAGCTACTGGAGTATGTGTTGGTGCGTTGACAGCTACTGGTGTATGTGTTGGTGTGTTGACAGCTACCGGAGTATGTGTTGGTGTGTTTACAGCTACTGGTGTATGTGTTGGTGTGTTGACAGCTACTGGAGTATGTGTTGGTGTGTTTACAGCTACTGGTGTATGTGTTGGTGTGTTGACAGCTACTGGAGTATGTGTTGGTGTGTTTACAGCTACTGGAGTATGCATTAGTGTGTTTACAGCTACTGGTGTATGCATTGGTGTGTTGACAGCTACTGAAGTAGGCATTGGTGTGTTTACTGCTACTGGAGTGGGCATTAGTGTGTTTACAGCTACTGGAGTATGCATTGGTGTGTTTACAGCTACTGGAGTATGCATTGGTGTGTTTACAGCTACTGGAGTATGCATTGGTGTGTTTACAGCTACTGGAGTAGGCATTAGTGTGTTTACAGCTACTGGAGTGGGCATTAGTGTGTTTACAGCTACTGGAGTATGCATTGGTGTGTTTACAGCTACTGGAGTATGCATTGGTGTGTTTACAGCTACTGGAGTATGCATTGGTGTGTTTACAGCTACTGGAGTATGCATTGGTGTGTTTACAGCTACTGGAGTATGCATTGGTGTGTTTACAGCTACTGGAGTATGCATTGGTGTGTTTACAGCTTCTGGAGTATGCATTGGTGTGTTTACAGCTACTGGAGTATGCATTGGTGTGTTGACAGCTACTGGAGTATGCATTGGTGTGTTGACAGCTACTGGAGTATGCATTGGTGTGTTTACAGATACTGGAGTATGCTGGGAGGGGGAAGAGTATCCATGATGTGGGTTTGGCCCAAGCGCGGTTTCCCCTGGACACGACACACCACTATTTTGAACTGGAGGTGATAGACCCGGGGGAAAACTGCTACATTGCCATAGGTCTTGCCAGGAAGGTGAGCAGCTTTGGTCAGATACTTACTTCTACCAGTACCCCTATTGCCACTCCACCCCATCCCCCACCTGATAAATGCTTAGAAATCTGCGTCTACTGTGACCTCTTCATCTAGACTCTGGATTTGAGCACTGCTGGGTTTTTGTTACTTTATCAACAAAATACATTAAAAAGTTTTATCTTTGTGAATTTCTGCTTTTATGGACTCTCGTTTTATTTTTGTAGCCTGATTAACTCCATCTCTTTCTTGTTCATGCATTTTGTGGAATTGTTGTGTTTTTTTTTTCAATTTGCTTATATGCACTGTCAGTGTATAATTCCTGAATGCACCCATTTTGAAGGACTCTTATATTTCATTAGTTTTTGTATTTCCAACGCTGATTTGCAATTTGTCATAGGTTATGCATGCATATGATTTGTTATGAAAACTTTATACATTTTTATAATTTTGTCATCCTTTGTTGCAGAACTACCCAAAACACAGACACCCAGGATGGAACAGGGGTTCTATAGCCTACCATGCAGGTGTGTGTTCTGGCAGTCTGGGCTGGAGTAATATCAGTGCCTGCACTACAGATGTCTCAACCTTCTCTGTTTGGTTGTAACATAACTTGGGGGAAAATAACACAGAATATAATGTCACATTATGCAGCTTTTAATGAATTGACAATTAAATTGCTGGGTATAAGATTACTGATGAAACTATGCAATATATGTCAGCAGTACTCATACAGTAAGAGAAAATATGTGCAGTTTATGTGCATTCAGATAGTTGAAATGTAGCATCCGAATGATTCTAGTTTACAATCAACTTTACATTTGGGATAAAAGAGTCCATATCACAGTGTGTGGGAATGTAATGTTGAATTTTTGTCATCCTACTTTGAAATTGTTCATGCAGTGGGTGTGTTGGACCTACCTGTTATAATATTGTTTGCTTCTTATGCATTTTATAAAGTAGCAAAGTAGCTTTTGGGATATTCATTGTAATTTCTCCCCACCCCAACCCTCCATATCTCTCTCTCTCTCTCTCTCTCTCTCTCTCTCTCTCTCTCTCTCTCTCTCTCTCTGTCTCTCTCTCTCTCTCTGTCTCTCTCTCTCCCTCATCTCTCCCCTTGCCCCCTTCTCTCTCTCTCTCTCTCTCTCTCTCTCTCTCTCTGTCTCCCCTCTCACTCTGTCTCTCTCTCTCTCTCTCTCTCTCTCTCTCTCTCTCTCTCTCTCTCTCTCTCTGTGTCTCTCTCTCCCCCTCATTTCTCCCCCTCATCTCTCCCCCACCCACCCTTTCTCTCTTTCTCTCTCCCTCCCTCCCACCCTCCCTCCCTTCTCTCCCTCCCTCCTCTCCCTCCTCTCCTCTCCCTCCTCTCCTCCCCCACCTCTCCCTCCCACCTCCCCCTCCCTCCCCTCCCTCCCTCCCTCCTTCCCTCCCTCCTTCCCTCCCTCCTTCCCTCCCTCTCTCTCTCCCTCCCTCTCTTGCTGTCTCTCACTCTCTGTCTGTCTGTCTGTCTGTCTCTCTCTCTCTCTCTCTCTCTCTCTCTCTCTCTCTCTCTCTCTCTCTCTCTCTCTCTCTCTCTCTCTCTCTCTCTCTCTGCATTTTGTCAGGAATAAGGCTCCTGGAGCAGAGAATATGAAGTGGCTGATCCTTTAATGTGTTCATTTTCATTTTTTCACAGTATGACGCAGACAATCAAGGACAATAATAGGTATAAAAGGATTTGGGATGGGTCAGGAAAATGAAAAGATAATTTTGCATCATTTACACATTAATACTAGACAGTTTACATGAAGTTATGAACCAGAAGTTATGAACCACACCTAATCTAGACAAAATAGGAAACAGTTGTGGAGACTAGAAGCAAGTCTGCCACTGCACATTTTTCAGATCAGTTGAGGATGTACATGTATGTTTGCTTCTCCTTCAGATCTCTAACACTCTCATAGTGTTTTTGGTTTGCATAGTTGTTGATTTTTCCCCCACAAAATTCCCATACTTTCTGACTGGAGAGCATTGCCCGGTATTGCTGCCTGTTGCAGATGATGGAAAGCTGTTTGCAGGCTGTGGTGCTGGGGATCCATTTGGGCCCAGGTGTCACAAAGGTAAACGTTTCCTATGTTTTGATGTCAGAGTAGAAAAAGTAGGATGTAAAAGTAGCACAGACTGTTTGAGGCTGCCCATGACTGACTACTGGAGCCGGCCCCGAAAGCTCCACAGATATGGGTTCCAGCTGAGGAGGGGAGTATCATGCGGCAGCTGCCATATGTAAATGGTAATAGAAGCAGTCCATCCTTTTCATTGTAACTTCCAAGTCATGACAGTGTTAAATTTTGTGTGTGTGTGTGTGTGTGTGTGTGTGTGAGTGTGAGTGTGTGTGTGAGTGTTTGTGCATGTGTGCTGAATGCGTACATGCATCCATGCATGAAAACATAAGTTACTTAGTTTATGCCTCCCGTGTTCCTTGTTACAAATGCTCATTTGACCTGAAAGTTCTCATAGCGATTTTGGTCAGTGCTGATACTAAAAGTTGACTTTCACTTCCAGCTGTTATCAGTGAGACCCAAGTCGCTGTCAAACAGTGAAAGCCAAAAAATATGTGTAGCATAGCATAGCATAATTTATAGATCTGAATGTCAAGTGATGCGAATGTGCATGTTACTTTGTAAATACACATCAGTACATTGAGCACTAATCAGCAAGAAAGACTCTAAATCTAAGAGTTGTTTTAGCAAACCTTACATTTATGAATATCTATACTTTGAGATAAACCTAAATAAAATCTTCACAACTACTCTCTTGGGAAGGAGTTCAGCAGTTTAATGGGCTACATCCACAGATGCTAGTATTGCACACGTGTTACACAGGCAAATCATGTCATAGATGGAACTACTGAGTGCAGCCACATACAATGATCTGTCTCAGCATGTGAGCTTTCATTGTAATGATCTCCTTGCTTTAGGGGATATCATGGGCTGCGGCATCCTCTTCCCTCATGACTACGAGGGCGAGGTGGACCCTGAGCCACTGGCAGAGGAGCCCACAGAGGCTCCCGAGGCTGCTGACTCCCCCTCTGACTCGGATGATGATGAAGAAGACGACATGCACTGGGCTGCTCAGCGTCAGCCAAAGGAGGAAGACGCAGGTCCCAAGGTGGAGGTAGGCAGCTCCCCTACAGGCCTTCACTTTGCCTGCAGTCTGTAGTTTTGGCCTCCTGTTTCAGTGGTTTATTGTGTGGAGGTAGGCAGCTCCCCTACAGGCCTTCACTTTGCCTGCAGTCTGTAGTTTTGGCCTCCTGTTTCAGTGGTTTATTGTGTGGAGGTAGGCAGCTCCCCTACAGGCCTTCACTTTGCCTGCAGTCTGTAGTTTTGGCCTCCTGTTTCAGTGGTTTATTGTGTGGAGGTAGGCAGCTCCCCTACAGGCCTTCACTTTGCCTGCAGTCTGTAGTTTTGGCCTCCTGTTTCAGTGGTTTATTGTGTGGAGGTAGGCAGCTCCCCTACAGGCCTTCACTTTGCCTGCAGTCTGTAGTTTTGGCCTCCTGTTTCAGTGGTTTATTGTGTGGAGGTAGGCAGCTCCCCTACAGGCCTTCACTTTGCCTGCAGTCTGTAGTTTTGGCCTCCTGTTTCAGTGGTTTATTGTGTGGAGGTAGGCAGCTCCCCTACAGGCCTTCACTTTGCCTGCAGTCTGTAGTTTTGGCCTCCTGTTTCAGTGGTTTATTGTGTGGAGGTAGGCAGCTCCCCTACAGGCCTTCACTTTGCCTGCAGTCTGTAGTTTTGGCCTCCTGTTTCAGTGGTTTATTGTGTGGAGGTAGGCAGCTCCCCTACAGGCCTTCACTTTGCCTGCAGTCTGTAGTTTTGGCCTCCTGTTTCAGTGGTTTATTGTGTGGAGGTAGGCAGCTCCCCTACAGGCCTTCACTTTGCCTGCAGTCTGTAGTTTTGGCCTCCTGTTTCAGTGGTTTATTGTGTGGAGGTAGGCAGCTCCCCTACAGGCCTTCACTTTGCCTGCAGTCTGTAGTTTTGGCCTCCTGTTTCAGTGGTTTATTGTGTGGAGGTAGGCAGCTCCCCTACAGGCCTTCACTTTGCCTGCAGTCTGTAGTTTTGGCCTCCTGTTTCAGTGGTTTATTGTGTGGAGGTAGGCAGCTCCCCTACAGGCCTTCACTTTGCCTGCAGTCTGTAGTTTTGGCCTCCTGTTTCAGTGGTTTATTGTGTGGAGGTAGGCAGCTCCCCTACAGGCCTTCACTTTGCCTGCAGTCTGTAGTTTTGGCCTCCTGTTTCAGTGGTTTATTGTGTGGAGGTAGGCAGCTCCCCTACAGGCCTTCACTTTGCCTGCAGTCTGTAGTTTTGGCCTCCTGTTTCAGTGGTTTATTGTGTGGCATGGTATTGTGTCACATCATGTACTGCATTGCATTGAATTTTGATACAGCACGGTGCTGCTCTGTTGGTAGGATAGCAGGAAGTAATACAGCATGGCAGAGTGGTGGATATGGGAGTAAAAGAGAACTAACTACTAACATCTGATTACATTCACGATATGCACTCTGGTTTTTTCAAGGTGCTGTGTGTTTTAATAGGTTTGTTGTTGTTTTGGTCTTTGGGTTTTTGTTGGTGTTGTTTTCTTTTTATTCAACTTGATCTCTCAAGGAATGAGTCTACCTCTCCTTGCTTCATTTTCTTCGTCAATCCCTTTTTGACTCACATGCGAAGCAAAAGTGAGTCTATGTACTCACCCGTTCCGTCCGTCCGGGCGTCCGGGCGTCCGAAAACTTTAACGTTGGACTTTCCTCAGAGACTATTAAGTCTATCAATACCAAATGTGGCATGATGGTGTATGATGACAAGGCCTCAAAAAACATACACAGTGACTTGACCTTGCTTCAAGGTCAAGGTCGCAGGGGCCATAAATGTTGTCTAAAAAACAGCCATTTTTTACATTTTCTCAATTTTCTCTGAAGTATTTGAGATTGGATACCTCACCTATATGTGGTATATAGGGCAAAGTAATCCCTATCTTTTGATACCAGTTTGGTTGACCTTGCTTCAAGGTCAAGGTCACAGGAGCTCTTTAAAGTTGGATTGTATACATATTTTGAAGTGACCTTGACCCTGAACTATGGAAGATAACTGTTTCAAACTTAATAATTATGTGGGGCACATGTTATACTTTCATCATGAGACACATTTGGTCACATATCATCAAGGTCAAGGTCACTTTGACCCTTATGAAATGTGACCAAAATGGGGTAGTGAACCACTAAAAGTGATCATATCTCATGGTAGAAAGTGCCATTGTGCTTCCTATGTGTTGAATTAACAGCTTTGTGTTGCATGACCTTGGATGACCTTGACCTTGGGTCAAGGTCACATGTATTTTGGTAGGAAAAATGTGTAAAGCATTTCTTAGTGTATGATGTCATTGGTAGGTTTAGTTGTTTGACCTTGACCTTGAAGGTCACCTGAAGGTCAAGGTCATGTAAATGTCAAGATCATGTAAAGGTCAAGGTCAATCATGTGAGTGGTATGGGCTTTGCCCTTCTTGTTTCTTTATGAATGCAAAGGATATTAAAACTAAAAAGTTCTCAAAGCTTGCATAGTATCTTTACTGTACATATTAGAATGAATGATTTTGGAATTCATGGAATAATGTTTCATTGCTTTTTGAATTTCAGATGATGTCAACATCACATGTATCTATAGAGTTTTTTTTCATTTTTGCAGATTTTCTTCACTCGGAATGGAAAAGTGATAGGCATGCACAAGGTGTCCATACCAAAGGGAGGCTTCTACCCCACTGTGGGCATGCTCAGCTCAAGTGAAAAAGTCAGAGTGGACCTCCGACCTCTCACCGGATGACCCTGAACTTGAACCTAAAGGCTCCTGACATGACTAGACAGAGAGCGGTTCTCCCATCTTCCTGTCTTTCTCCCCTTGAAAACTGCTGCTGCCGCCGCTGCTGCTCCAGGAAACTGTCATACCTCACACGTGATAGTGTGTCCTGATTGGTTGGAAAATGCATTGAGTCACACTAAAACCAGGACAACAGTGAGACTCATGGAATTATCCTACAAGGGTTCATGCTTAGGGCCAACCTTGACCTCACAGAATCAGCAGGATTTTGGAGAAACAGAAAACCTTTAAGAAGGAAAATGCTCTTACAATCTCTGGAAGCAAAGATTTGGAGACTGTGTGCGAGATGAACGTTAAGATGAAAGAGAAGGGCCTCTGTCTTTTGATACAGTTTGTGCCAGTGTTTCCTGTACCGCGGCATGGACTTTGTGGATTCTGATGCTTGTTTGTGTGACTGGCATCACAATGTTGTCATTGATGTTGTTATTACTATTCATGCAAAGCAATGACTCCAGTGCATTGATCATGTTCATAAATTGTGATGACAGATATTCCGTGTGTGGTTAAAAAGAAATTGTTTCTCTTCTTTTCTCACTTCATGCCCTCTTGTTTCCTATTGTCATGCACATCATAAAACTATATTTGTAAAGGATACTGCAGGCTGCAATGATGTAGTCCCATTTTTCTCCATCTATCTTTTAGTTATCTCCATTGCGTAGGCCTGCACACAAGATGTGATCCACAGAGTTTGTCTAATTGAAGACTGCTGTTATTTGAAACAATACATCACCAACACTTTTGACAGTTCAACTGCGTTTTTCTTCTGGGCTTGATTACCACTGGGAAAAATCTTACACTAGATGGTTTTGTATCAACTATGAGGCTCTGAAACTTTATGTCTTTCCCCAGCTTTGCCTGAGAGAGAGAGAGGGGAAAAAAAAGAGGAAAATAGTAGAAATTGTGTAGTCACCTCTGCTCCTAGGATGCAAGCAAAAGAGCTTCAATTTGTAATTTAAACCAACAGATCATGGTTTTGCACCGAGGCTGTGATGGGCAGGCAGAAAACTCCAAGCTCTCTTACCTGTCATAACATTACAGATACCCAGAGCCTTGTCTCTGTGGTACTTGAGCAATCTGTTGGCTGTGTCCCACTGTGTACGACTAGCTTCACTTCACCAGCGCCTACAAGATTTGAACTGTCATTTGTTATTCAAAGAAGAACTCCTTTCTGTCGGCATTGATTATCTTGAGAATCAGTCATTACACCATCAGTGCTGGTCCTATGAATGCTGATGGAGCAAGTCCAATGCAGTCAGAAGGAAATCGCAGGAGCCTGGAGTGCACCCTAAGGATTTATTTCATGTGCCTTGCTCCAGACTTGGCAGGAACTGGAATCACACACTCTTTTGTTTTTCTTCCCAGATAGAACAGAAAAAGGTTCTTGCATGTCAGGCTGTTCTTTTTGAAGCTCTGATAAAGCCCCCACCCCCCTGTTCCCCATCCCCTCACACCCGTGTTCCCTGACCTCCCACCTCCCCATCCCTTCTCCTAACTTTTGATTGTTTGAAGACTGGGTTGTCTGACAAAACTTACTGCAGTACTTTTTTTCTCTCTCCTGCTGGGGACTTAGTATCAATTTCTTGCTTCTTCTATTCCCTGTGCTTGGATTGATTCACTGTAAATATTCTATCATCCTGTGTGTGTGTGTGCGTGCGTGCATGCGTGCGTGTGCAATGAGAAAACATTTTGAGTGGAGCCTTTGAGCTTCAGGAGAAATTATACTTACTGTTGTGGGTTGTTATGAAATGGTAAATGTAGGCCAAGGTGATTGGGGTTGTTAGGCGCTGCATACCCAGAACAGTATTGTGTACATAGTGCAACAGTTGTGCAGCCTGTCTAGCCTTTCTCATGCAATCCATTACTTACATTTGCTTTGTTTTGTTTTCCTTTGCTCTGAAAACTTGTCATCTGTAGATTGCTTTCTTCAGGATTGGAAGGGAAATTCTGAATGGACAGTGTGCTCTCCACATGTGGATGTGTTTGTAGTGTTTGCTTGAATTAATGAAGTCTACATTTGATTTATTTCCCTGCATCCTGTAGGGATGATGAACATGATACAGTTGTTAGCAAGATTCTATTGCGTTTTCTAGGATGGCTCTCTGATCACACATATGTTTAGTACCTTTTGCACTAGTTATTATGACATGCTAACAGTCCTACACTTTGTTTTTGTTGCCAACATCAGAATTTTTTTTCGGGAGGATAGGTTTTGTATCGCAGATTTTTATCACTATGCCTAATGAGGATATCAATTTGATTAGTGAGCATTAAAATTTATTTATGTTGTGTGGAAAGGATCGGTGTGTCAAGTGAACACAAGGAAGCATATGAGGAGTAGCAAGTGCCTCTGTTAGTGACTGTAGAAGAATGTAGAGTTACTAAGTGCACACTAGTGACTGTCAGGGTCCTCTGCTCCCCCACTACTTTTGCAGCTAATTATTGCTTCTATTATGAATGGCAGATTCTGTTTACTGATGGCTTTGAATGTATTAATGGTACCAAATAATTGTAGGTGCTTCTTCTCAGAATGATGAAGAAAGCACCAACCAGACAAGAAAGAAAGGAGGGTGGGGAGTTTAGATGTTGGAAGGGGAGGTTAACAGTGAATGATTTATGCAATTGATGATGTATTGCTCAGAACCTGATGATAGTACCTATGCTGTCCATGTTCTTACCTCTAATGCATTGCTTGTGGAAGCTGTTGATGCTGTGCAGACATGCTTGTCACTTATGTATATTCCTGTGTTCTGCACTTTTTCCAATTCTTAAATATTCTTCCATTCCAATATGAACTTGCCTTCACAGCTTAAAAAAAATGTACCTGTGTCAGTTTGTATTGTTCTTTTTGGTGTAAAAGACTTCCTGTATGCAGAATGTGCTTCTCCAGCATTGCCGACAATGCTTCTTTTGCACGAAAAATATTTTGAGTCTCCTGTGACATATCCTTGACAGTCACTTGACATTCAGTGGTAATCAGTACAGGTTGTTGGATCCTGGACAGTCACTTGACATTCAGTGGTAATCAGTACAGGTTGTTGGATCCTGGACAGTCACTTGACATTCAGTGGCAATCAGTTCAGGTTGTTGGATCCTGGACAGTCACTTGACATTCAGTGGTAATCAGGAAAGGTTGTTGGATCCTGGGTCATAGTGCATGGTGCAAGGCAGTGGTGTTCCTGATGCATTATTTGCATTTATGACTGGATTTGCTTTTCAAGCTATTTCTTGTTTAAATGCTGGCTGTCGAAGAGGAAATGGTCTCCATGTGTCCATAGGCACCAGGTTTTTGAAAATACAGTGCCCACTTACTAGTCAGGGACAAGTCTTTCATTGATGAATAAGTTCATCCTGGATTTACAAGACATGTAAACTCTATGATTTTATTTTGGTATGGAGCAAGATGGGATACTTAATGTTATCTTTGTGTGTGTGTGTATGTGTGTGTGTGTGTGTGTGTGTGTGTGTGTGTGTGTGAGAGAGAGAGAGAGAGAGAGAGAGAGAATATTAATATGCTTGATGGAGAAGAAAGACAACAAAGCCTTTTTACTTATGCATTAGCATTGTGTTCCAAGTAAATGGTATTGCATAATTTACATTCATGTGTAGCTTGCTGTCAGAACTACAAAGATGCAGAACGCTATATTTTCTTTAAATTGATGAGATGTTAAGACTCACAGTTGCTGCAGTAACTAAGTAGTTATTACCAGTATGTCATGTGGGAAGTATTTATAAATGCTAATCTGATGTTTTGTAATGCAGATATCAAACAGTGCAAGACACATGATCATGAGCTGAGACATTTGTATTAAAAATGTGGGGGTGTATTTCACTGACAACCTGTAAATTTGATTGCTTTGCTTTTTTGGGTGTCTTCCCCCTCCCCCCAACCCCCCACCCCCCCACCCCACCCCACCCCTTAGAATTCGAGCTCTGTTTCTCATCAACACACACACACACACACACACACACACACACACACTCACACTTTTTTTCTTCCAAAAATATTCTTTGAGTGTTTATCAAATTGGTTTGAAATTCCATTGAACTCCCATCCCTGTCCTGTCTCTACCTTTGGTTGCTTGACTATGACTTGATCATGCTCTCCTTTATCGGGTAGGACATCTGCTTTGTATTGGCTAATCATGATCTGCTTCATTGTGTGGGGTACATGCCTCATTAGGCAGCTTTCTTGCTTGTTTGCTTGAGTGTGAGCCTCAGCTGCTGTCTTCTCAGGATAATTTGGAAAGCTGCAACAAGTGAGATAGCACGACAACTATTTTGCCTCATTTGAAGTGGTTTTGGCACAATCATTCATGTGTGCGTTTTCATGCAGGTGTGAAAGTGCATTTCAGAAGGGAACCCTAACTGTGCATCATTTGAGTGATGGGCTTTGTACAAGTTTGTGAAAAGCAGATGATCAGATTTTAAAGTGAGGATACTACATGTGTTTGTCCTATACTTCCGCCTGATCAGCACAGAATTTTCACAAGTAATATGGATTTGTGTCAGATTCTTGTAGCCTTGTTTTTGTATGCAATGTTTATTTATTGCTTCAGAGTTGTTCTCATTTGTGTCAGTGAAAGTAAAGTATGCATATAAATATACATATATATCTCTCTTGTTTTGGAGGTATTCAGAATGAAAAAGTAACTTGTAATCTCAGAAGTTGTGTGTGCTTGGCTTGAGGATAATTGTTTTGGTACTGCTACAAATCAAATTTTGTGTGTCATTATATTTCTTGAGTTGATTCATCGTCTTGTCAATTTTTAGATTCATGAATTCATTTATTTGTGGATTATAGCTGATTGGACTACACATCCTGTGGATATGTTTTGGATTTAAAATGTAATATAATGACAGTATGCTGGATGCAGGATCTGTATTCCTGCACCAAACTGTACATATCATCATCAGCCTCTGGTGAGTCAGCCCCAGAGCCAGGAAGAAATCTCAGTAGTAAAATTAAATACATGATGAAAATGGGCCCATGCAGTCCTTTGATGTGACGAATACATGTAGGTGACTTGCATCCCCATAAGATGAATGCGTTGAAATGAATCCAGGTGATTACTTCATCTAAGGAACATTTTCCAGGATAAGAGGTAATGGCAAAAGTTCCCAGTGTATCTTGTGCTTTATGAAGTGGCTGTATAAGTTTAAACGCACTGGTAGATGTAGGATGTACTTATCAGTGAAGAGGTTTTCTTGCAGAAATTGCATTCAGAGATTCTATTGTCCTTTGCAAAGAGGAAACATTTTTAAATACTTCATGCTAGGAAGTGAAATTTTATTACTACAACCTGATTAACTTAATAATCAGAATGGAGGTGGAGACAGTTTGGAGGAGCGAAACAACTCGTATAGCGAAAATTGATATCTTGACCAAGTATACTTTCCATCCTTTCATATTTGACTAAAACAGCTTATCAGTGTATTAAAGACAAAAAGTTTGGATGAGAAGTTTTGTGAAGTGTACTAGGTCAAATAAGATGTATCGTTAAGAGGAGTTGCTCCTGTGTTGATTTATTTTTCTTCAGTTCTTAATTTGTATTTCCTCTTTTCCTTTTCTTCTTTTTTCCCCCCTCTTGATTCTCTGCTTATGGTGGCGGTGGTGTTTCTTGGTTGAATATCTGTTGACACAGCGTGGTGTCCACAGTTGACAAAAGATGTGGTTTTGTGTGAAATCATGGAGACTACATCTAAATTCAGCCCACTTGTGCCTTGGGGACAGAAGGGGTTGCTGGCAGAATTGCTTTCATAGTTAGTGGTTTGCCAACCATTTGGTGTCCTTGCTGCCGCTTGTCCAATGGTCATCCTGTCCTTAAAGCACTGAGGTTCTCCTGATAAGTTTATAACATGTTACTCGCTTTGTCTTCTTGATGACTGGTATGCAATTCCTCCTTGGTCCACTTGTTTTGTCAGTCTGACTCCTTCAACCAGTTCTTCTGTCTCTCCTCCCCCCCCCCCCCCCCTCTCTCTCTCTCTCTCTCTCTCTCTCTCTCTCTCTCTCTCTCTCTCTCTCTCTGCCTTTGTAAGGAAGATATTTGTCAAAAGAAAATTAATTGCCCTGGTTGCTTGTGAGCATAAATGCTTTTTGTGTATGTTGTTTTTGTTGTTGAAAGAAAACTTTCAGCATTTTTTCTCTGTCCTATGGATGAGGAAATTATTCAACCAAATTATTAATTAAGACATCAGGTAAGCAAGAAGGAAATTAATATTTGACAGCAAGGTAGTTTGCGATTGATGAAGAAAATGGTTGTGCATTGTAGTTGTCTCAGCTCTGTGGTAGATTGTACTCTTTCACTTGGCAGAGAATGTTATAGAGCAAGTTTGAACGCTCTGAAAGGTCTTATATTCTCGAATCCATTTTGGGAATTAAGTTGTTTCAATTCCTTTCATTGCTGTTCGTTGAGTCAATCTGAATGTCAGGTTCACAATCCTTCGAAAGGAGTATCCTCTGTCTCTGTGATTCTCTCCCCTCCTTCTTTCTCACACACCCCCACCCACCTCCCACCCCACCCACAGAGTAATAAATAAAGCATCGCCGGGGAATAAACTCAAGCCCGATTTGTCACGTTTCTTCAGGAAGAACTATAACCCCCAAGATTTCCTCCCCCTACCCCGTTCACGTCTAATTATTTCACGCGCTCTGCCTTGGAGCCCAGTTGTTTTTGTTTCCGTTGTGGCTTGTAAGGGAAGCAACTCTGTAGGCCGTGCACGTAATGAGCCTCTGTGACTGTTGTCAGGTGGGACTCCTCGTGGGAGAGGGCGAGGGGTTTGAATAAAGTTTTATAGAAAAGTGAATCTGCGTTCCTTTTTTATTTAGACTATGCAGTATCTGTCCGTTTGTATGTAGGATTTTGCATGCTGCTCTCTCTCTCTCTCTCTCTCTCTCTCTCTCTCTCTCTCTCTCTCTCTATCCAACCCACCAACCTTCTTCCCTTCCTCCCCATTTCCCCAGCTACTCCCCCACCTTCTTCCCTTCCTCCCCCTTTCCCCAGCTACCCCCCCCCCCCCCTCTCTCTCTCTCTCTCTCTCTCTCTCTCTCTCTCTCTCTCTCTCTCTCTCTCTCTCTCTCTCTCTCTCACCACATTTGAATTTTTGCCTCAAGGGCTGAATGTAAGAAAGGCACTACTGCCTAATTCACTACCCTTGTAAAATAAAGTTCGTTCGTTCGTTCGTTCGTTCTCTCTCTCTCTCTCTCTCTCTCTCTCTCTCTCTCTCTCTCTCTCCCATACGTTACCACACTCAGTTGTTTAAATTTCAGAACACGCAGGTTATGAGGCACTTTGTGGTGGAATGTCCCAGGCTCTCTGCCTTCAGAAGTCTATTTACTAATAGTTTTCTCCCTGAAACGTTTAAGACTCCATTATCTACACTACGGACAAAAAGTTAAGGTTTGCGCGACAGAAGTCTTGCAAGATCAGTGCTGCATAGCACCCATACTCAGCATTAGTGTGGAGCAGCGAAACTCCAGCTGCTGATATATAAGGTAAAAGCGAATGAGCGATAAAAATGCCGCATGTGTTTGATGAGGTTTGGTGATGAAATAAGAGAATAGGTAGATGGAATGTGGTGGGTTGGGGTAGGAAAGGGGATGGGAAACAGAAGCAGGGACATACTGCCATTCAGGAAGATAGACAGACATACCAAAGAGATGGACGGACGGAGACGGACGGACGGACAGACATACAGACCGGCAGACACACAGACACACAGACAGACCGGCAGACACACAGACAGACCGGCAGGTAGGCAGGCAGCAGACAGGGAGGCAGGCTGGCAGGCAAGCAGAGAGACAGGCAAGCAGGCAGACAAAAACACACACAAAGACAGACAGACACACACACACACACAGACAGGCAGGCAGACAGACACGCAGGCAGACATTACCTCCGGCAGACAGGCAAGCAGGCAGACAAGACAGACAAAAACACACACAAAGACAGACAGACAGACACACACACACAGACAGGCAGGCAGACAGACACGCAGGCAGACATTCACTCCGGCAGACAGGCAGGCAGGCAGGCATACAGGCGGGCAGGAAGGCAGGCGGGCAGGCAGGCAGGCAGGCGGGCAGGCATACAGGCGGGCAGGAAGGCAGGCGGGCAGGCAGGCAGGCAGGCAGGCAGGCAGGCAGGCGGGCAGGCATACAGGCGGGCAGGAAGGCAGGCAGGCAGGCAGGCAGGCAGGCAGGCGGGCAGGCATACAGGCGGGCAGGAAGGCAGGCGGGCAGGCAGGCAGGCAGGCGGGCAGGCATACAGGCGGGCAGGAAGGCAGGCGGGCAGGCAGGCAGGCAGGCAGGCAAACGGAGAGGCACGAGGATCGAGACAAAGACGACGTGCAAAATGCAGGAGATCGATAGACCGATCTAGTGAAAGGATTGTCATGAACATGTACTTTTTCATCGATCGCTTACCTGTGCTCAATCGCTAGAGATGGTAATTTCAGGTTAACCTATTCGGTGCATGCGAACCAGAGGGCAGAGAATTAAACCATTTTCCGGGCGGACGTGGCTGTTTTAATGTCCCAGGTAAAGAGAAGCTCACAGAGATGAAAGAAGTTCTACTGGTCTGGAAAGCCGTGTCACAAAGCACCAAACCAAAGAGATACTTGTCGCTTTTGAGGTCAACTTACATCTTCTGAGGAACCTCGTTGTCTTGGTGTCGGCTCAAGGTTCATCGCAAGGGCGATCTTAGGCCTACGTTACTCCATTAATCTGGCACGGCACTTACTGAAAGCAATAAAGCGAAACCTGCTGGACCTGTATCGATACTCCAAACGATTGATTTGATTAGAGAGGAAATGAGACAGCAGGATCTGCAAAGTAAACTTGCAGGCTGGTGGATGGAGCTGTGAAGGTTGCCAGGCAACCAGACTCGACACGTAGGTCTCCGGGCAGCAGTCGTGATGAAGGCAGCAACACGTACAGCGACCCCTCTGGCTCTGGTGGCTGTTCTCTCCCGGCAGGCATGGTGTGCAGAGCACTTCTTTCGACTGCCATCTCTCACTATCTGTTGATCCCTGTTTTTCCTTTTTGTTGCTCCTTCTCACTTTCCTTGTCCTTTTCTCCTTTATTACCTTTCTCTTTTTGAACTACCCTCCTTCCCCTTTGTGTCTCTCTCCCTTTGTCTCTCTCTTCATTTTTCTCCGTCTCTCTCTCTCTCTCTCTCTCTCTCCTCTCTCTCTCTCTCTCTCTCTCTCTCTCTCTCTCTCTCTCTCTCTCTCTCTCTCTCTCTCTCTCTTCTACATATGTTTGCATGTGGACAATTTCTGAACGTAGATACAACATCTCCCAACACTATTGTATACAGAGAGACAGGTATAAATATAATGTGTTTGTACATTCTGCAATTAGAGCCATTATATATTGGTTTAGACTGTGCAAGATGCCGGCGGACAGGTTCTCAAAGCAGACGTATCTTATGTTGACCTTTGCAATAATGTGGAGGAGCTTTAGTCTAAAATTCGTTTTGCATGTCTGGAAAAGCGGCGGTTCTGCAAATGAAAGAATCTTTCTAAGAACTTTTCACCAAAGACTTC